>VZRL01007072.1:3643487-3689238 GCA_013397895.1 Origma solitaria
CGGGAATGTCCCGTCCCGGTGCCGGTCCGGCCCCTTCGCCCCGGCGGCCGCGGGGCCCCGCGGGAAGCGCCGCTGTTGCCATGGTGACCGCGCGGTGCGGGCCGTGGGCGGGGCTCCCCCCGCGCACCGCGGTCGCGATTGGCTCCGCCCCGCTCCACCTGCTCCGCGGGGGCCGTGGGTTCGAGTCCCGGCCCCGCCGTCCCGAGGGACAAGGGATGGGTGTGGGTAGGGTTGGGAAATGTGGGATATGTCAAGATTGTGTTATTGTGTCCAGTTTTAGCCTTCTTGGTGCGAGTGAAAAAAAGGAGCTGCTGGAGAGCGTCCAGCAGAGGCCACAAAGATAATGAGGGATGTGGAGCATCTCTGTGATGAGAGACTGCGGGAGCTGGGCCTGGTCAGTCTGGAGAAGGGAAGGCCGAGAGGGAATCTCATCAATCCATACTAACATAAATCGTGTCCCAAGAGGATGGTGCCAGACCCTTTTCAGTGGCGCCCAGTGACAAGGAGCAATGAACTAAAAGACAAGTTCCACCTCAACATGAGGAGGAACCTCTTCCCATGGAGCGTGGCGGAGCACTGGCACAGCTGCCCAGGGAGGGTGTGGACTCTCTTTTCCCGGACACATTCCAAACCCACGTGGATGCAATCCTGTGCCACCTGCTCCAGGTGACCCTGCCTTGGCAGGGGGTTGGACTGGATGATCTCCGGAGGGCCCTTCCCACCCCAAGTGTTCTGTGATTCTGTGATTCTAATCAGTGGAACAGGCAGCACCCGCATCTCTTCGTCAAGGACACTCTGAAACTAAAAGGCTTTAAGGATCTCAATTGTTGATTTATATTTATGTAAACATTGGTCACTTTCAAAGCCCATTCAGCTTTGGCCACTTTCAAAGCCCCTAAACATTGGTTACTTTCAGCTATATCCTATGGCTGAACTATCTTTGTTATAACACTAAAAATCACACCTACAGGTCAAAAAGACCCTGCCCAGATGAAGACCCTGCCCCTGAGCATGTGGAGTAGCAACTTGTATGGAAATTACTGACCAATCCTAATAAAGGCTTGTGCTTGGAAAGTTACTAACTCTGAATTTCTGTGTATAAATAATAGCAGGAAAGTCTGGTGGGGTGTGCTGGATTTGTGGAATACACCAAGCACCCAGGCTGCACAACCCTGAAATAAATAATCAATGTCTCTCTCAAGTGTGTTATTAGTGATTTGTTGCACACCAGGTGAGAAATCCAATTTTGTGGCCACCAGTGTCAGCCCCTTGGCCACCACTGAACTTCTGTCACCCTCAGTCCAGAGCCCAGTCCAGGGAACACATTGCCTCAGAGCAGGGAGAATCACAAAGGGAACACTTCTCCTCAGACCACAGAGTGTCCCTCCTCAGTCCCCTCCTGAGGAACGGCACCGGAGTCACCGGATCTGCCCAAGGGCATCCTCTCCATGCCACAGCTGTCACAGTTCAAAAGCTCCAAATGCTGCTTTCTGTCATTACCAAAGGTGTGGTTCCCTGCCGGGGAGTCAAAAGTCGGCTCTGAGGTGAGGTCATGACTCACGGCAGGTGGAAGGAGAGTGTGGACGATGGACTGGCCATGGGCCAGGGTGATGCCATGGCACAAGGAAAATGCATTTCCATGTCCTCATCCCAGCTCTTGGCAGGATCAGGAATGAACAGGCAGCAGGTCCTATGTCCCTGCCCTCCATGGGGAACTCACGGATGTGCCTTTAACCAGCCCAAATCTCCTTCTGCTGCAGGTACAGGGGTCCTGAGCCAGCAGAGCCACTGGATCTCTCTGTGATCCATTCCAAGGGAGCCATACAGAGTCACTGTAAATGCTCCTCAGCAGGTGCATGGATGGGGGCAAGAGGAAAGGTTTCAGAAGCAAAAACATCCAGCAGCGGGAATATGGAGCTTGCCTTTCCTCCTCTGTCCCCACCCACATCCCATTTAAATTAAGATCCCTTTCCCACAGCTCCCCCCCGCCACGCTCCCAAATCAGGATAATATAGGTGTTTTCCCCACCTTAGCAACCCTTTTATCTTCACCACACAAAGGGATCCCAATTCCATGACTCATTTGCCTTTCGCTTTTCCAGAACCCAAGCCATAACCCATCCCCTCAGCCACATTTCCCCTCCAGCACCCTCCCTGCAGCTCCGGCACAGATCAGGGCGATCCACGGCTTGGATCGGTGCCTCTGCAACCTCTTTGAAGCGATTCTCGTTCCACCCATGGCTGGGAACCCCTGCTCCAGCACACGGGGCTCTCAGCGAGTCCTAGGGAATGTGAAAGCACCCGATCAGTTATTCAGGAGCCATTTAATGGCAGCTCCCTCCACAAAAACACCTACACGGTGACAGAGGCGGAGAACGGGCCACGCCAGGCTCCAGAGGCTCCACAGCCCTGGGAGCTGCATTCAAATGGACACTTCAAGAGAGCAGCCGTGTTCCCAAGGAGCTGCCGTCTTGTTTCTCACTGTGCGAGGAGCAAATGCCCGGGGAGATGAGAGCTGGGAGCTTTTCAAAGTGGCCACAGAAACTTGGGCTGGTTCAGGCGGTGGTGGGCCCGGGGCAGGAGCTGCTACGGCGGGGATGGCAGCGCCGCGGGCACGGAGCAGGCCTGGGCCTGAGCCGTGTGGGGCTGCAGGGGGTGGATGCTCTCCCGGCCCTTGCTGCCCTGGGGACAGCCTGAACCTGCAGGAAAGGGGATGGTTGTCGTGTGGGGCCGGCACAGACCGGGAGTGCTGCACTGAGGAGATGGGAGTCCCCCGGCCATAACAGCCAGCTCTGGCACCAGGCAAGAGAATTGCCACCCCAGTGACACCCCACTGCTGATGCTCCCTTAGAATCATAGAATTATTTGGCTTGCAAAAGCCCTCCGAAACCATTGAGTCCAACTGTTCCCTCCCCTAGCACTGCCCAGGCCACACATATCCCCAAGCTCCACATCAATGTGTCTGCTAAATCCCTCCAGGAATGGGAACTCCACCACCTACCTAGGCAGCCTGCTCCAATGCCTGACAATCCTTTCTATGAAGAAATTTTCCACAATATCCAATCTAAACCTCCCCTGGCACAGCCTGAAGCTGTTTCCTCTGCTTTTGTCCCTTATTCCCTGGGAGCAGAGCCCGACTCCCTCCTGGCTGTACCCTCCTGTCGGGGAGCTATGGAGAGCCAGAAGGTCCTCCTGAGCCTCCTTTTCTCCAGGCTGAGCTCCCCCAGCTCCCTCAGCTGCTCGTGGTGCTCCAGACCCTTTCCCAGCTCTGTTCCCTTCCCTGGACACACTCCAACACCCCAGTGTGTGTCCTGCAGTGAGCAGAGGGCAAGGACAGCACCTGGCATGTGACACAGCCCTGGCTCCTGAAAAAGTTCTTCCCCTGTGCTCTGTTCCCGTCTGAGACCCTGCATGAATCTTTCTCCCCCTGAGTTTGTCAGTACCAGAGCAGAGGTGACCCCAATAGGGGCAGAGTTAAACGCAGAGCTCTGCTCTCTCACCCCATGTATATGAATTAGGGCTGTAATTCCACCCTGCAGTGTGGATGGCAATAGCGAACAGACACTGCCAGACCCATCTCACAGACATCTGAGCTTTGACCTTCTGTTTTATGACTTCCCTGGAGCTGCCAGTGGGATGACATGCAGCAATATGCAGTGAAGGAGTGCCTGCACTCGGAAAAGAATGACAGGCCCCTTATCTATGAAGTTTCCATTCTTCAGATACAGTTTTCAAACAAAAGGCTCCACTCCTCCGATGAGTAATGCCACTGTTTCTCCTCTCCACCATACAATTAACTTCCAGGCTGGGATGTCTTCAGAGCTGAGCTAAGAATGGCATAAACCAGGGAACACCGGTGAATGTTCCATGCACCAGTGGGGCTGCTCCGGTGATTTAGCTCCTCTCACACAGTCTGTCAGTGCCCTGCAGTGGAGAAATGGGTTAATTGCAAATGGCACGTGGACACTGCCCATGACATACCTGCACACCTGAGGGCAGGGATAAACACCAGGGGGGTCTCAGGCAGACCCCCCCCAACCCCTGCTCTGTCTCACTCCTGTCTCACCCCTGCCTGACTTCAGCGGGTGCGACAAGATCCCCTCCTTTGTTCCAGCCAGGAATAATCTCCCTCTCTTCCTGCTGAGCCAGTTGCTCCTGTTATGTGAAGAGGTGGAGGTGTGTGCAAAAACAGCCTGTCTGGGTCAGGGGATCTTCCAGCGTTTGTTCCCCTGCTACCCTTCCGAGGCCCACACGGGGTTAAAATGTTCCGGCCCTCAGAGGGAAGCACTTCAGTGTCCTGCCTTGACAACCCTCCACCAGGTACCTGCTCCCACAAAAGCCAAAACTATTGGTGACAGGTCAGGATGAGCCCCAGGAGGAAACAGGAAAGAGCTCCCCACACACCTCAGGCGCTGAGCACTGCAGGAAGGTGCGCCGCTGCCCACTACATATCATCTGCGTAAAGGAAAGCAGGAAATCCTCCCACTCCCCATCACCACCACGGCAGCTGTCCTTAAAAGCTCCTTTCCCACCTCTTCATGCTCATCCACCATGGAAATCAGTGCAGAGCTACACAGAGAGCAAGTGCCTGGCTCAGAGCACAGAGGGGGCACAGCCCTGGCACTGCCTTCTGAAAAAACCCCACTGGCCATGGGACCCCATTGCTGCCTCTCCCACCCTCAAATTTGACTCAGGAGCCAGGCTGGGAGAAGGAAAGCAGGAGACAGAGTCCGGATTTAAGGGGAGGAGTCTGTAAAACACACAGTCCAATGTCTTTGACCATGACTCATGTCCTTGGAAAGGGCATCACCCCTCCGAGGGGGCATGGGACCTGTGGGATTACACAGTGGTGTCCACACAATACTTCTTCCTCGAGAAAGGAGAAATTTGGGAAGGCAGAGACTGTCAAACCTCAGCTGCTGAAAGCAGCCATAGCCAAGAAATCCTTGACTTAAAAATCAAGGATAATTGAGCGTCAAATTTGTATGTATAATGCTCTCCAGTAGGAAGGAGTTGTTAGATTGCACCGTCACGGAGGTTTCAGCGCAACAGAGGGAAGAACCAGTGGGTGTGGGATTGTTGCCAGTTATATAATCTCTGGTGGTTTTTGCCTGCACTGGTTTGGACAAGGACACGGCCCCATCCCGATAGCAGTGCTATCAGCAACAGCACGTGGTCAGACTTGGGGGGCAGTGGGGAGAACAAAGGGACACAGATTTCTTGGGAGTCTGCTTTTGTTTTCCCAAGCAGAAGAGTGACTCAGATTTCAGCGCGCTCCTGTAACTCAGCCAACAACAACACGTCCTTAGTCACGGCGATAAAGCTGAGGATCTGTGTTCCGTTTGCCGAACTAAAAAAAGCTCAAACTCATCCACCCAAGGGCCAGGTCAGTCACTAAACCAGAGACAGCGCTGAACCCCGAGCTGTGCACAGTGACGGCAGCATCTTCCTCCCCAGCAACCTCATTGAACTCCAGAAAACTACTCAGAAAATCCACTGAACCAGCACAGATAATCTCGGTGCTGCACTATCTCAGAGAGCTCTCTGATAACTCCTAAGCACTCACATGTCATTCCAACACGGCTGCCAAAGCCTTGCAGAAATGCTTTCACTTCCTGAGAAATGCTCCAGGAAAAAGCACGGTACTTCCTTGTGCTTAAGGACTGGCTTAACACATCCCTGTGCTGTTGTCTCCTGGATCTGAGCTCGTTTTTCATGGCTGTGAGGTACATCCACAGCTCATTGGAAATGCCAGAGCATGGGTTGCTCCACCTCAGTCATCGCACTCAAAGCCAGCTAAAGGAGAACTGACAAAGGGCAGGTTTAGATTGGATTTTGGGAAGAAATCCTTCCCTCTGAGGGTGGTGAGGCCCTGGCACAGGGTGACCAGAGAAACCATGGCTGCCCCATCCCTGAAAGTGTCCAAGGCCAGGTTGGATGGGCCTTGGAGCAACGTGGGGTAGTGGAAGGTGGGGGAGCAGGGGGCAGAACAAGATGAGCTTTAAGGTCCCTTCCAACCCACACCACCCTGTGAATCCGTAAGATTCCCAATCCCAGCATGGCAAAGCTCATTCTTATTGCGCAGTCCTCCATTCCCTGGTGCTGCCAGGCTGGGTAGGGACCCAAGGCTGCCAGCACCTTACCCTGCATCAGTCAGGTTGTGGTACCTGTGCAAACTGGGCCTCTCCACAGGATTTGCCCAGGGATTGCTACAGCTGTGGGCTCAGCCTTTGAGTTTTCAGCATCATTTGGAAAAGGCCTCTCTGAAATACGTGCTGGAGCAGCTTAAGGCGGCAGAGGGAGCGTGGGGTGCTGCCAGGACAGCTCCCACCTGGGCAGATGTTTGTGCCAGGACTCAGCGTGTCCAGTCATGCATGTTAACAAGGGCTATAAATACTCGGGTCCTTCCCGGCTCCGGTGCCACGTGCCCGAGCCTGGCAGGAGGGTGTGTGAGGACGAGCACTCACAGCTGGGCTCACCAGCACGGTCCCCAGTGCCTCCATCAGAGCCACAGCCAAACTGGTTCATCTGCCACCCAGGAGCCAAAGGATTGGGCTCATGGAGCAGAGGATCAAAACAGAGCAGTGGGGCTGCCACCAGCCCTCGGAGGAGCTCCCATAATCCAGCCCCAGCTGATGGTGAACATCTTGTGAAGAGCCCTTGTCGGCCAAGGGGTGGAATGGTTTCTCTTCCTGCACAGGACAGAGCTGCCACTTCTCCAGAGCTGCTCCCTCGGCTGCTGTCTCCTGCACTGCATGGAGGTGGCAACTGATGGAAATTTCCATGCACTTCAAAGCACCACCTCAGGATAGCTGCTTTTGTGAGAAACTATCCCAAGTTAAAAATTAATGAAATTCACTTTTAGGATCATTTACTTCATCCAAACGGCAGGATTTTTGCCAGACTCTCCTCACCGGAACACAGAGCATTCCTGCTTTGGCACCTTGGGGATGTGGCCTCTGGTGATTAGGTTGCCAATTAATATCAGGTAATTAACACATTTGCAAGGGCTGGTTGAATCCTACCCTGAGATTTTGCAGACTCTTCGTGTTTGGGGAGTGTCTTCATCAGCTTTTGAAGTTCTGAGCTGTGAGCTCCGTGCAAACCTCAGCCTGCACTGGAAACTGGGGCTGGGCCATTAGAGCAAACATGCCTCAAGAAGCAAACATATTAAGGATTAATTAAATACCAGGATTTATTTAATTAAGCCTCTTCTCATAAGTATGTAGAGGCAGGAATCTGGAACAAGCACCCAGACTTCCTTGCACTCCCATTTTTAGAAATGCGGTTAAACTCGGCGCTGCTTAGAACACAACATTGGGGTGATGTGGACCCCACCTGCCTCCAGCAGCAGTGAACTGACACCACAGAAAGGTGGCTGATGGAATTCCCAGGGTTGGGAGCACCATTCCCACACGATACCCCACCTCGGGAGAGCTGGAAGACCCACAGGCACCCAAAGATCTTGTGGAGTCTAGAGCGGTGACGAGTGCCAGCCCTGAGCAGGGACAGGGATCACAGGCAGCTTGTCCTCCTCACGTTTCTGACGAAAAACTTGTCCCTGCTGTTCCCTGCAAGAAAGGCACCGCAGCCCCTCCTATCACCGCCAGTTTAAAGGTCTGGAGATTGATCCAGGAAATACTGAGGCAAGCGAACGAGATCAAGTCCAAGGTCGTTTTGGGCACCGTTGCAGAATGCACTCTGTCATCTCCTGCTCAGCTCAGCTGGCAGCACAGGATCACACACAGGTGTGAACACATCACCACCATGTCCCAGCTCTGTCACCTCTGTCACCTCCCCATCTGCTCTGGCTGGGGCAGTTCACTCCACACAGCACCAAGGACCTGGCCCGGCCCTTTTCCTCCTCTTGGATTGCTGTGTTTCACCATCAGTTGAAGTTCTCCACGTTCCAGGGGGGAACAGCAGGAGGAAGGACAGAGGGGACAGTGCCAGCAGAGCCAAGGAGGTGTCACTGCCACACATCTGCCTGGAGGGACAGGGACAGGGTCAGCCAGGCTGGACAGAAGAGGCCAAGGGATGGGGATGGGGGAAAGGGAGGACCATGAGGGCAAGCAGGGTGCAAAAAGGAGCCCAGGTGACAGCAGGGCCCCCGGGACAGGGGACACTCACCACGAGCAACAGAGGGCTCTGGAATCTGGGAGCAGTGTGGAAATACAGAGCATTTTGGGCATTCCCTGCTCAGGGTATTCCCAGGGACCGTGCAGCCGGAAAGAACCACCAGGATCTGATTGATTTGAAAATACATTAACCATAGAGAATAGAGCTTTAATTTTTCTTTCTGAACAACAATAAGGAACAGTTTACATTTAAAAAAACAAAACCAAAAGCATGAATAAAATAATATAAAACAGATATTGTACCACAGTGTGGAATTCAGATAATCTAAGAACATTAGCAGCACTTCTACAAATTGATTAAAAGCTGTAAGTGCTCGTTAAGCTCAGATCGAGCAACTCCCAGAGACCAAAATGGCATCCAACAGAGAAAAGCAGCAATTCTGTGTAGGGCAACAGAAAAGTCTAATGCCAGGACACCAGATACATTCAAATCCCTGTGCTGAGGGGTAATTCCCTGTCCCACAGAGCCCCCATGATGACTGTCACACCCTGTCACCCTGCCCGGCTCTCCAGAACACTCCTTGAACAAGGGAAGTGACAATCGTGGGTCTGAGGTTACATCCACGTTGCATTTTCAAAGCTTTTAATTAATTCTGTCTGGGAAAACAGTTTCTTCCCTGGCTTCGGGGAATTACTCTCCAGAGAGCCTGAATTTCTGAGAATTTGAGTCAATCTTACATAGTCACAACAATGACATTTTTAATCTCACAGCATCCAGGATCAGGATTTTCAATTCTTTATCATCCTTAGCAGCAAAGCCATACCCATTCTTAAAATTTCCATGTATTTAAGATCTTGTGCATAGTTTAAATTTTAGCATTAATTAATGATAAAAAGAAAGATGTTAAAAAAAATTATAATTGGTGCTTTTTCCCCCTTATCAAAGCACTGATGCAAAGTGCTCCCAGTCAGGTCTCACTGCCGATGGCTCAGGAGCCACTCTGGAGAAGGGACTGTCCCCTGCAGTGCCATCCGTGGGCTCTGCTCAGCCTCCATGTGCAAAATCCATCTATAAAAGGAAGCTATTAACCTACTGAATGGGAATTTAAGGTGGAATATGCTTATCACTAATCTAAAATTAAATTAGAAATTAGATTAGACACATTAAAAGACTTCCATGGCTATTCCAACCGTGTACATTCTTTGGGAAGTTCAGGATTCGGGCAAAGTTGAGAAGGAATCCACACACTGAGGTGTGTGAGCCTGTGGCTACAGCACCAAATGGCCTCAACTGTGGCCCACGTGGCCACCAGAGAACAGAAATGTGGTGTCCACTGGGGACCACAAAGGTTCAGATACCTTAACCAGTGAAATATTGATTCAGGGCATATTGATTATTGATTATTCAAGGCATATTGAAATATTGATTATTCAGGGCAATGAGGATGCTGACCTTGAATGAGATCACTGGAACAGTGAGAGGCATTTGATCAACTTCAGGGTATCTGAAAAAGCTTTCACAGGAATTTCTGACACAGGTTCTGGTGAGTTCCAGCCCTTCCACAGTGCTAGGAAGGGTTGGAACTCCATCTCTACATTGTGCTCTAATCAATTTGTGCTCACGCGATAGTAAAATGCTGAAGACAAGCCCAGAACTGCTCAGTACTCGGGGAAATTCCCAAATGGAATGAGAAATAAGACAGAGGTTTTGATGACATGACCATCATTTTGGTCCTACTGATCAAAGGCTCAGAGGGTCCCACTGGCAATAGAAGTGCCGGCAGAGAGCAGAGATTTTAGATATTCTAAGATATTTCAAAAGCAAACTTAGGTGATGAGAATCCCAAAACTTGTCCCATCCCTGGTCAGAGGCACATTGGCCACAGCAGCTCCAGTGCAGGGGACCAAGCTCAAGATAAACCAGGAAAGAGGGAAAATAGACAGAGTAAGTCACAAATAAATAAAGAACAAAGAATAAGAACCTCATCCTATAAACTGC
Organism: Origma solitaria; assembly: GCA_013397895.1. Lineage (NCBI taxonomy): Eukaryota > Metazoa > Chordata > Aves > Passeriformes > Acanthizidae > Origma > Origma solitaria. Next base: position 3,653,564 of record VZRL01007072.1, read on the forward strand.
TCTTGGCCACAAAGCTTGCGTCTCCACGATGGGATTTTGGCACGGGATCTGTGATCACCCACCTCTTCAATAGCTCCATCTCCCAGCCTTTTTTTCACCTGTCAGTGACAAGGGTTGGCACCTGCAGTTCACTGCTGGCTCGTGTTGCACTACCAGGTGCATTTGGATGAGTTAAGGGATGTTCACCCTGCCGGGGGCTGGATCAGAGCAGGACAGGGAGGCAGCAAGAAGTTCCCACACAAAAAACCCTCTCAGTCTTCATGAAAAACATTCACAGCAAAGCGATTCAGAGACTCAACACAGCAAGAGAAAAACTCCTAGAAAAATCACACATTTAGGAACAAACACAACTTTTTAAAGGATCTGCACAGGTGACACCAAAAGAGATGGGAACCAGGAGCTCATTGGAAGGTTACATGAGCAGAAAGCTCAAATGCAGGAAGAGAATCCATTTGTCACTCCCTCAGGGGAACACAGGGCCAGGACACAAACACTCAGTGGATTTACACACACCGAGATTATCTGAGCATGAGACAAACCCCAAACTCCACGGCAATGTGGGTGCTCAGTGAGGGTGTGATGGGAGCTGAACTCTCAGCCCATGGAGCCCATCCTTCCTCAGGCTCAGCCCTGGAGTGACTGGAGCAGAGAGCACGGGCTGGCAGCACGAGGGCAGCAACCCTTGCTGCACCCAGGGGAGAACGCAGCATCCTCAGAAAGTGTGGAGTCATGGAATGGTTGGGGTTGGAAGGAAACTTAGAGATCACTTAGTGCCACCCCCTGCCATGGGTAGGGACACCTTCCACGATCCCCGGTTGCTCCAAGCCCTGTCCAACCTGGCCTTGGACACTTCCAGGGATGGCGCAGCCACAGCTTCTCTGGGAACCTATGCCAGGGCCTTATAGTGAAGAATTTCTTCGTAAAATCCAATCTAACCCTGTCCTCTGTCAGTTTAAGGCACAGAGCTCCAGTCTGGTCCCACAGAGCCAACAGCAGGCTAAAATAGCCCTGAGCTGGCAGTGCCATTGGGGGGAATTTCAGCTGCACAGAGCTGCTGGGATGAGCCACTCCTCTTCCCCAAGGGGCCAGACGAGATGACTGTATATGGACAAGCATTCCCTGGTGACAAGCCTCTCCTGCATGGCAAACAGGCCATCCTTGGCTGCACAGCTGCGAGAGAGCCCCGCTGGCTTCCACGGCCACAATTCCCACTGTCGGAATTCCAGAACAAGGCTTTGTCTCGTGGGGATCCAGCAGGGGGGCAGAGCCAGGCAGGAGAGGCTGAGGCCAGAGAAGACCCACAAGCAGCTGCACAGCAAAATCTTTGCTTTTCAGCTTCTTAGCAGCTTTTAACCATCAAAGAAAGCTCCAGGCTCGTGGTGGTGCCTCACTGTGGGGCTCAGAACGTGCCCTATGGGGCTCAGCACAGCTGCCCCCAAGAGACTTCAGAAAGATGCCCAAAACAGAGCTGGGCCAGGCATGGGCAGGGGCAGAGCACAGGGCTTGTTTCTGAACTCCCAGGGCTTGTTTCTGAACTCCCAGGAACGTAAAGCTGGACTCCCACGTTCAGACCCGAGTGCTCACAGGAATTTTTGGGAGCAGATGGTTCTCCTGATGTCTGTAGGAGCTGGAGTGGAGCTGTGAGTGGGGCTGTGCCTGTGAGCAGGGCAGCTCCACAGTGCCAGGGATGCTCCCTCCCCACCCCAGCAGCCCCAGAAGAGAAAGCTTTTAGTCCCAAATTAAATGACATACCATGTTCTTTGGACTGTCCAGTTTCCTTGCAACCCAACCAAGCCTGAACTCCACAACTGTTCTCAACCAGCAAATCCCTGGACGAGGCACAAAACCCTGCACAACTTGAGCAGAGCTGCTCCTGCCCAGCAACACAACTGAAACAAAACTTTTTAAATATAATTTTTCCCTCCTTTTTTTTTTACCCCTCTTGTCCAGTCTTAAAGTCAGAACTAAGATGAAGCCAAACTGAGGTTGTGATGGTGGCTCTGCTCTGAGCTTCCTGTTGCCCCACCAGAAAAACTCTCCCAGCACAGGGACAGTGACAGATTGGCACATCATGGAATAGGTGCTATAGAAACCACACAGTTCTTAGAAGCAAAGGATTTCTCACCTCCCCCCCCTCAAAAAATAACCCACTTAGTTCACATATTTTCTCTCTATACTGTATATATATTATATATAGACACGATTCTCTGGTAAACATTTAGAAGATATTGTAAATAACATTGAAAATGTCTATCTCCATTTGCACAACAGCGCGCACTCACACGCCAGCACACAAGGACACACAGTCAGATACAATCAATAAATAAATACCTTTTTCCCCCCCAAGAAATTATTCAAAAAACACTGCTATTGAGCGGCCCAAAGACACTCTCAGTTAATACAGACAGCAAATATTGTGCAGAATTTCTTGGCTGGTTTTGTTTAAAAACCAAGGAAAGAAGCTTGAAAGGTTAAGTGTCAGCGACGTTGCTTGGTCAGTGTTTCAGGTGACCTGTGGGTCCCTGTCCCTCAGGAAGGGGAGAAAAGAACCTTCCCTTTCCCTCTAGATGGGTGACACAGACCTGTCCTAGAACCTTGAGGGAACAGGAGCAGCCTGGGAAGGAGGGAGGACACGAGCTTTTTGCTCTGCTTGGTGGAAAGGTAAAAGATTCTCCCAGGAACTGGCAGATCTCAAGCTCTTTGTTTCCTACAGCCCAGCACCCTTCGGGGTTTTACTGCTTCAAGGCATTTCCCAGATTGTTGTACACATCTGTTGGGATTATGAGGAGTCAAGGGCTGCCCATTGCTCTCCCCCTGCCCCAGCCCCTTCCCCAAAGGGTTCAGGAGGTGCCACTGCCTTTTCCAGCTGTGACATCCATGTCCCAGTATAGAGAAAGGGCTAATTTGCTCAGGAGCAGCAGCTAACCACTCCACCACGCTCCTCAGACCTTCCCTGAAGCAGCAGGCTTTTTTCTGGTGCAGATTGACAGCCACCTTTTTTCTGCCAGCAACATCTAACACGTGCCACGAGCCAACACAAACCAGCGCAGACAGATTTTCCACGGGAGAAGGAAGGGCCCCTTTTCCTCCCATGGGAGCACTCCAGCAGCAAGGCAGGAGTAGGGCTGGAGGAGAGCACACACACAGCACACATGGCACCAAGGGGGAACACAAATTTTTGCAGCAAAACTTGAGAGAAACCACCCTTACAGAGAGCTCCAGCCCAGCACCCCCAGCACTGCCCTCCCTAGCTGGGCTGGACCCTCCATCCACCCACCCCTCTCCTTTTCCTGTATTGTTTACCTGAGTTGAAAAATGATTCCGAAGCCTCTGCAGGGCAGCCTGTGTGGGACACAGCAGCTGGAGAGGCACTTCATGCAGTGGGATCCAAGCTGTGCCTCTGGAGCCACTGCAGGAAAAGTGGCCACACAAGTGCATCTTCCCAAAGCAAAGACCACTCAGGGACCTTGGGCTATTCTCCTCTCACAGGCCTGTGGGAGAAGCCCACCAAGATCTAACTGGAGATGCTCAGTGGGTTTAGGGGACTCGACAGCCAGCCCTGAAGCACATGGAAAACCCCCAAGCACCAAGGGGATTGTTTGAGCTGTTGAGCTTCGAGCAGCTGGTCTTAATGGACAGACAGGCAGTGTCAGAGGGAAAGTCAGGATGATCAGGAGCTCTGACTTGCCTTCCGAGGAGCCCTCCCCTCACAGGAGCTCAGAGGAACAACAAGGACACCAGACTCCTACCACAAGCAGCTAGAGTAAGGCAGGTAAGAAAACCTCCAGCCTGGAGTTCCCAGAGGAGGTCAGGACCAGATTTCCCAGCGTTTAGAGAACATTACAGAGGCTGGATTTTGAAAAATAACCCCAATGCTGAATTTGGAGCTGTTCTGAAAATCCATCCAGAGATGAAGCTCTTGTGTGCTCAGATATTGTAGGAACAATGTAAAATCCCAGGGAGAAAAGAGAAAATACTGAAGGGGATGCGACGCATCACGGGACAAGATCAAAAGAGGAATTTCTGTGATCAAAGTCCCCCCCCTGTTACTGGCAGAACCTCGTTGTGTTGGTGAGAAGCTGAGAACTGGCAGCATCCCTGTGCTGCCCGGGCTCGTAGGGCTGGCTGCCTTCCCACACCACAGGGAAGGGCTGCCCAAGGAAGCAGCTTTCCAAGGAAGCAGCTTTCCCTCTGTGCCACCAAGCTCTGCTCCCCCAGCCCCCGAGCTCCACCCTGGCACGAGGCAATGCCTGGGCAGTTTTGGTGGCCACAGCAGCTGCTGCCCCTCCAAGGCCAGGAAGCCACTGCCTGGTCCTGCTCCCAGCACAGGAACACACCTGGAGGGATCTTTGGTTGAGTCACTGCAGAAGGTCTGAGCCAGGGCCTGTGCTGAGCCCAGGGGACTCCCAGCTCACACAGCAGCACGTGTCCCACCACCTGAGTCCCACAGGTGTGGCACTTGGAGAAACAGGAGAAGGGAGGAAGCATCGCAGGGGAGTCCTGGCTCATTGGGCGCCTCGTCTGCCCCGGGTCCTTCATTTGTTCTCGATCAGAGTCTGTACTTTATAGACCAGGTCCCGAGCCAGTTTCAGGATCTGTTTGGTGTTGTGGCGCTCGGCCATTTCTGGAACACAGACAGAGGGACCAGAGAGTCAGAGCTTTGCAGCCCCCAGCCCCATAGCCCTGCTGCCCACATTCCCAACCTCCCCTCGCAGGGACACCTGGCTCTGGAGAGCCATCCTTAGCCATCCTCAGGATGGGGAAAGCAGCAGGAAGCACAGCCCAACCCTCAGCTCCCTTCAACACATCCAGGTTGGTCACTGCTGAGGAGGGCAGGTGGATTCCAGCCCCACCACACCCCTCGGAGCTCTGGGTGTGTCACACATCTGCAGCATTGCCCAGATGTGACTGCCCACACCAGAGCAGCTGCCCCAAACTCAGCCCAACAGAGCACGAGGAGTACCATTGAAAAACTTGATGATGTCTGTAAAATCCATGTTGTTCTCCAGGATGATGTCCCGGTACATCTCCACCAGGGCCAGGGCTATGAAGAGCACGTAGTGAGCAGAGGAGACGTGAGCAGCAGCCCAGATGGTCTCCCAGACCGCAAAGACGTCGTCGTACACCAGCTCTGTGAGCAGAGAACAGCAGTCACCACTCCACTCACACCACCCTGACTCACAGAGCTCACAGGGGAGACATGCTGGGCGCTTCCTTCCCACAGGAACCTGCTCCAGCTGCAGGCAGAAAGTCAGGCATCTGGAGGGAGAAATATTCTGCCCTGCAGCAGGTGACACAGGCCCCAGGATACACTCGTGAAGAGGCTCAGCAGCAGCTCTGGAACAACAGGTTCTGTATGTAGACAGAACAATCAGCCAGATGCAAACCAGGGAAAAGTGAAAAGGAATTCAAAGTTAAGTTTAAAGCTGCTGAGAAGCCTGGAAGCAGACCCTGCCCCACGCTTGGATGGTCTCAGCACACACCTCTCTTAAAGTCCAGGAGAAACCATCGGTAGCAGAAGTAGAAATGAGTGTAATCCCCATTCTGGTGCATCAGCTCGAAGAGCTCGGAGTCCAGAATCTGTCAAGCAAAGCAAAAGGAAAGTCAGGAATGCACACACAAGGCACTGGCCATCCCTCTGCCTACTTCCCTCCATCCCACTGCTCTCCTGCTGCACCAGCTCCTCCCTCCCTTTCCTGGCACACACTGCTCCGGGCTGTCCTTAGAGCCCCTGCTCTCCCTCCTGCTTCCCAGCACTGAACCCCCCCTCAGCCCCTCCAGGACCAGCTCTACCCCTTGAGTGTGGAAAAAACCCTCACCTGGATCAGCGACCTCATGTTGGCAAAGTGGGTGTCCATGGCTCCTCCGTGGGGGAAGTTCTGATTCATCCTCTTCATCAGCTCGGTGAAGCAGCTGAAAGCCAGAGCCTCTGTGCGGGGAGGAGAGACATCACAGCCGGGCTGCACGGCCACTGCTGCTCCTGCAGAAAGCCCACCCTGGCCCCAGGGTGGGCTCCTGGGAGCCAGGCAGCATCACGGACAAATGGGATCCTGCTCCACACTCCAAGCATTCCACTGCAAAGGGCCACCACCCACCTGGCACATCCCCCCAGCCCATCCCCGCACAAAGGGACAGGGAAAGCAGGGCAGAGCCACCCACTCACCATCATCCAGGATCACCAGGAGAGGGGCCAGCAGGTCACACATCCCCTGCACGTAGCCGATCTCAATGTGCTGCCAGATGTAGCTGCGTGAGAGAGCAGGAGAGGTGACCTGGGACCTGAGTGCCACCACCTGCCACCTTCCTTTGCCCATGCCCTATCTTCCTTCCCGGGATGCTGGGGTAAATCACACCTGTTTATTCTGTTATCCCTGTGCTGCAAATGGTTAAATTCTTGCAGTGACTCCTAGGTAAGGCTAGGCTGTGGATCAACAGCCTCCCCATGGCCATGTCCAGGGTCAATCCAGGGCTGTGCCATGGCCATTGTATGGAAAATCGGCGCAGGGAAAAGCGAAATAGGAAAGCACAACACAGTGGGGTCATTAGTTAAAGGGCAGAGACTGATAGAATTTGTTCATCTCTCACTCTCATCCTCCCTCAATTCATCCTCTTGGTGCTCTCTGCACACACTGCCTGCCTTGCCTTCCCATTCCCACTGTCCCAGGAAGCACCCAGCCCTACAGGGATATCTTCCCTTATTTGGTAGCAAGGCAAAATGCGTTCGGAGAGGACTCAGATCTGCTGCTGGCACAAAGGAATGATCTTTTCCAGCCTGCCCACTGGTTTTCCAAAATCTGCTGTGCTGAAGGTCTAATCTCAGCGGAGATCTCCAGCTCTGGCTGTCGGGTGAAGTGACAGCACTGATGGAAGAGCAGCTTCTCCTCATGTTTGCAAGATGAGTAATAATATTTTATCCTCTACTGCCCGTGAAGCAGCAGCTGAGCTGGAGCTGGTCTGAGTCTGTGAGTGTCACTAGGCAAGCTCTGAGTCACAGGGACTCAGAAATGCACCCAGGTCTGGCCCTCTCCTGGGATTTTGGGCAGGCACAAACCATTCCGGTGCTTCAGGCACTTTCTCATTAACACTACAGCTCTGTGGGCTGATCCTCATTAAAACATTTCCCAGGCACACTCCAGAAAGCAGGCAGGCTGCACTGCCCTGGGGTCCTGTGCAGCCCAGGGAGACTCTGCCTCGACCAAAACCCCAGGACACAGCAGTGATGGAGAAGGACAGCTGGACACCTCACTCTGGGAACTGCCGCATCCTTGGAGCTGCAGCCCCAGCGCTGGGACAATGAGGGGATTTTGGGGAGGAGCAAAACTCAGTAACTAGAGCACAATTTGAGGCTCCAGCTTGCAGGTGAATCCCAGGAAGCCCCCGCAGCCCCCACCTGCACATGACATTGCGGAGCTTCTCCAGGTTGGCGGGGGTGAAGTACCAATAGTTGCGGTCACAGCGCTGCACGTCCTTCTCGATGCGGTGCAGGTTCACCGTGTACATGTCCAGCAGCTCTGGCTGCCCAAAACAAGAGCAGAGTTGATTATTTTTTTTTTTCCCAGTAAAAAGCAAGGAGAGAGTTGTGAGGGCAGTGGAGTGATAGGACAGAGTTTGGGTGGAAGGTGGGAGCCCCTCCACACCCAACCGCGGGATCAGCAAATGCAGGTAAATCCTGCTCCTCCACTCAGCCCCACTGAGGCACATCTGGAGTGTGGTGTTCAGTTCTGGGCTCCACAGCTCAAGAAAGACAAGGAGCTGCTGGAGAGGGTCTAGCAGAGGCCACAGAGATTATTTGGGGTCTGGAGCATCTCTGTGACGAGAAGAGCTGGCAGGATCTGTGCCTGGTCAGTCTGGAGAAGGGACTGAGAGGGAATCTCATCAATCCATACAAACATCTCAAATTGTGTGCCAAAAGGACAGTGCCAGACTCTTTTCTGTGGTGTCCCGTGACAGGAAAAGGAGCAACGGCCATAAACTGAGACACAAGCTCCGCCCCAACACGAGGAGGAATTTCTTTCCATGGAGGGTGGCAGAGCTGTGAAACAGCTGCCAGGGAGGGCATGGAGTCTCCGTCTCTGGAGGCATTCCAGACCCACCTGGATGCGTTCCTGTGTCACCTTGGCTGGGGGGTTGGACTGCATGATCTCCAGAGGGCCCTTCCCACCAACTATTCTGGGATTCTGTGGTCCTGTGAGGCAGCCAGGAAGAAACCGCCCCGGGACAGGTCTGTACTTACAGAGTAGGTGACACCCGTGGAGGAGAGAGCTGCTGGCTCACTGCTGGTCAGGTCAGTCACAGTCAGAGAGTCCAGCTGAGGGTACAGACTCTCCATCTCCGGCTCCTCCGAGAGGTTGTCCTCGCTCTCCACCAGGCTCTGCTTCTCAGCCTCGCTGTCTGCCCAGCTCTCCACCACAGTCAGGGCCACAGTGTCACTGTCACGCAGGAGCCCTGCCGAGCTATCACGCACGTGGACAAAGTCCACGCTTCCACCAGTGGGAAATTCACCTTCCAGGCTGTCTTGGCCTTGCAGCTTCTCCTGCTGGACACCATCCGTGTCCGGTGGGGCTGGCACGTCGGACCCAGCAGCCTTTCCTTGGGAGCTGGACGAGGATTTGGTGGTTTCCAGGGCGCTGTCCTCGTTGCTGAAGCTGCGCTCTGAGAACCCCGACGTGATGGAGAAGTTTTGGGAGGAGGGGTGCCCAGAATCAGGGGAACACGTGCCATTGGGAACTGTCCCATTGGGGATCTTGCTTTGTTTGCCATCTTCCAGCTGAGCATCTACTTCAGTCTGTTCCACCTCATCCACAGATTCAAACACCTGCAGAGGGTGAGTGGGAAAACATCCCAGGCATTCAGCAAGTATTGGGAACACAGGCACTATGTCCCCAAAAGCTGTTTACTCTTAGTGCCCATGTTCCCAGCAGTGGAGAGGGAGGAAGATCCCTCTTTAGCTCCCTCTGCCTGGATTTGAGTCCTTTGCATAACTCCAAGCCCCCAAATCCCTGCTCTGAAGGACTGTGCTTTGCTTGGTGTTATGTATTGGGCAGAAATTTCAACAGGTGTTAAACACCCGGGCACGAACAGAGGGAGCAGCCACAGTCTTTCAGGTGTGAGGCCACGGGGCAGAGCTCACAGGTGAACATTGAACACCACAAGCAGAGCACTGCTCTGACATTAGTAGCTCCAAAGCAGGTTGGGGACTCATTTCCCTCTTCCAACACTGGCTCTGTTTGCCAGAAATCATCGTGGTTGTGGTGAGGGGACAGCCCAAGCCAGGGCAGAGCCGTGGGGACGAGGAAGAGAGGGCCAAGGTGCTCACCTGGGTGCTGGAGCTGGAGTCGCTCTGCAGCCGGGCGTGGTTCTGCCGGCCGGAGCTGCAGCTCTGCGAGGACTGCAGGGGACAGGGAAAAGGGCAGTGAGAAGAAAAGAAAAAGAAAAAGAAGAGAGGAGAAGAGAAGAGAAGAGGAGAGGAGAGAAGAGGAGAGGAGAGAAGAGGAGAGGAGAGAAGAGGAGAGGAGAGAAGAGGAGAGGAGAGAAGAGGAGAGGAGAGAAGAGGAGAGGAGAGAAGAGGAGAGGAGAGAAGAGGAGAGGAGAGAAGAGGAGAGGAGAGAAGAGGAGAGGAGAGAAGAGGAGAGGAGAGAAGAGGAGAGGAGAGAAGAGGAGAGGAGAGAAGAGGAGAGGAGAGAAGAGGAGAAGCCATCAGGGTGAGGGAGGTCAAGCAGAGGTGACACTTCTGCAGGTGAAGAACAAGCTGGAAATGCATCCAGTGAATTCTCGCATTTGACCCACGGAGGATTTTCCTGTCACATCAATGCTGCTGTGTCACCCAGCACTGCCTCAGCCCCTGACACTGCTGGGAAGGTGACAAAGCCAAAGTCCCAGCCCAGTGCACTTGTTCAAGTGCTGTGTGTTGGGTCTGAAGGAACTGCTTTCCTCTGGCCTGCACGGAGGTCACACTGCCTCCCTGGAGTGCAAATTTCTACAAATCTCTGTCCTAATTTGGCAGCAATGCAGCTCAGCCCAGCTCAGTTTACATAAACGATGAAGTCAGGCTATAAAACAGTCCCTCCAAGCTTATTCATGCTTTTTTCCTTTTCTTCAAGGACAAATATTGATGTTTTAAGCCAGACTCAGTGGAAGCAGCTCCTCTCGAAGTCACGAGCACCCTGTTCTGGCTTTCAGCTGAAGCTCAGAGGGAAGGGCTGGGCTTTGCAGGCACCAGCTCCATCCTCAGCTCCTTGGGCTCCCTCTGAGCCCTCAGTGAGAGCAAGTCCTCCCCATTAACTGAGCAGAGGTGCAAAGCATGGGCACCACACACAAACAATGGGATTTTAAGAAAATACAGCACATTCAGAATAGCAAGAATTGTTCCCACCCTTGTATTGTGAGTGTTTGCTGGGCAGGGCTCTGGTGGAGAGAGGAAGGGCGAGTTTCCCTCCCTTACCACGGGAGCACTTAAAACAGGAAATTTCAGGTTGAAATGGGAAAGGGGGAAACCTTTGTGCACGTTGGCTCTGCCAGTCCCTTCTCCATGCCTGTTCCCAGAACAGGCACACGTGGGTACGAAGGAAGAGCCACGGTGGAGATGCTGAAGGGATGGAAATGATTCCCAGGGTTTCAGCCATCGGAGCAGCACCTCTGCTCACCCTGAGAGCTGCATCATCCCCTGGCTCAGACCTGCCTTTCCTGCATCTCTCCCTCTCTGTGCACACACGTAGCCTGCAGGACTGGGGCTGAGCTCATCTCCTTCCCAAAGCACCCACACAAACTTCCCAGAGGGAAGCAGATCAAGCCTCCAGTGCTCACCTCACCTCCCCTTGCCTGAGGTCAGCTCTGCCATGCTGGGCTCTTCTCCTCCAAGGACAAAACTCTCATGGAAACGCTCTCTGGACTCTGTTCCCAGGACTGCCTTTCTTTTCCACAGGCTTTTCCCTCCACACCCTTTGGTTTGGGCTGTGCATCTCATTCCTCACCGCATTGCTAAAAGCCAGTCCCAGGGTGCTGGGTGTCCCCATGGATGACAGAGTGTACTGAGGGTGTACTGAGGCTTCCTCCATGCTGGGAAAGGGAGGCAGGAAGCCCAGTGCCCTGCACCACAGCCCCTCGGTGCCAGGAGGAACACGCTCTTCCTCCCTGCCCCTACTTCAAACCATCTTCCATGGAGCTAATCCTGATATGCCCTAGGATCATTGGGTAATGAATATCTGACTTGCACAGATCACAGCGAGGAACAAGACACAGAGGTGGGCACAGGTCAGGGAAGGAGGGTGGGCAGGACCTGTGTCTCCATCCCACACGGACTCTGGGTGGGCACAGCCCTGCCCAAGCCCCCCACGCCCTCACCTCGTTGCTGATGGTCGAGTCCCTGTGCATCATCCTCTGGATGTGGGAGTCCAGGCTGGCCCCCGAGGAGCATTTGGCCAGGGCTGCGGCATGGGACTCCTTCTCGCGCTGCCGGACGATGGCCTCGCAGCCCAGCCACTCTGCCATCGTGTGCTCGTAGCACGCCCGGGTCTGCTCGTCAGCCTGGGACACAGGGGGGACAAAAGCTGGGAATGGGTATCCCTGGAGAGCCCCAAAGCAGCCCCTCCTGCACCCCAAACAGCCCCGCACAGAGAGGTGCATGTTGGTAGGAACTGCGTCTGGGTGGAACACAGTCACCCTAACAATGTGCAGTGCCTGACTACAAAACATGGCCAAAATTTGGATGCAAAAATGCCCATCCATCTCCTCCCTGCCCTCCCTCCCAAGGTGCACAAGGCACTGACCATGAGGAGCTGCACAGGCCAGTGCTGAGCTTGGCCCTATCAATTCCTGCTGATCTGAGGGTTTCCCCCACTCCCACCCACAGCCCAGTCCAGAGTGGACATGAGGCTGAGTGTGCTGTCAGGGTGGGCTCTGTAAACAGACCCTTCCCGTGGGCAGGACACCCTCACCAACCTCCTTCCTCTCCGCCTCCGTCATCCCAAACTGGTAATGGCCCAGCAGGAAGGGCCACACAGCCTTCCTGATCTCGTGCTGGATGCCGCCATAGTAGATGAGACGCAGCAGCTCCTGGTCCTCGTAGCTCTGTGGGGAGAGCCTGGGGTCAGGGCACAGACACAGCCAGCATATCGGGTGGAAAAGTGTCCCCAGCCCGGCTGTGCCACCCTTCAGCACCCACAGCACTCCCAGACTTCGACCACCTGGCTGACTTCCCTCCTTGAGGAACTTCTTGATGTGTTTGACCACCTCCCTGTGACACCACTCCGGGCTCCCTGAGGCCAGCAGAGCTGTGTGTCCCCAGGGCGTGGCCCTACCGAGCTGTCCTGCAGGTATCTGTGCCAGATGTCCACGGTGAGCCCCATGCTGGCGCTGCAGGGGACGTCTGGGGACACGATGTTGTGGTTGACCAGCGCCGACAGGTGAGTTCTCACTGTGGACAGGTGTCTGCAATAGGCCAGCCCTGCGCAGGGAACACCAAACCTTCAGTGGAACTCCGGGAAACACCAAGATGAAGGGCGGGAGAAAGCTCTGGTGAGGCTGGACCCTCTGCAGCCACATCCAGCCCTTGGAGCAGGATGTCTACTGGGACAGGTGCCTCATTTTATACCCTGTGCTGCTCACGGGGCTCAAGGCTGAGGGTCAGGGTCCAGCTGTTTGCTCCCCACCCTGAGCAGATCCCAGTTAGCTCCCCTGGCCACTGCCAGCTGCCCCAGCGCCACTCCCAGCCCCGAGCCCTGGACCTCATCCCTTCTCCCATCCCACATCCCGAGGCAGCAGGGATTTGACAAATACTCACATCCATAGAAGGCCCGGGACAGGATCTGGTACTTCATGTTGTCACACAGGAGCTTCAGCGGAGCTCTGCCAACAAAACCACATGGGATGTGAGCGGAGAAAATGCTCCTGTGCATCCCCTCAGCCCTGCTTTGATCCCACTGATCCAGCTTTGCCTGCAGGGATTCACCAGGGACGCTGCCCATTCCTGCTTATTTTTTGGGGGGGGACTGAAAGGGTTAGAAATGTAGTGTTAGAAATGTATATTAATCTGCCCTCCCAGGCCTTGGATCAGAGTATCTCAGGCTGTTTCTCTTAGTGAACCTCAGTCAACACTTTTTAAGCCTGAAAGTGGTGTTATTTGGTATCAATGCATATTGATAGTTCATTAGTGATATTTCTGAAGGCAAGAAAGACTTAAATCATCAGGTGCCTTAGTCCAGGTGTGGGTAGTGACAGCCAGAGGCATAAATAAACCTGGAAATAATGTTTGGGCTGGTTTTTTTTCCTGCAATGCAGGAAACGAATGCTGTACATGTAAACATCAGTGGAGATCAATATTCCCATGGCGGTAGCTGAAAATGGTGAGTTAAGGCTAAGCCTGATTTGTTTACCTACCGTTTTTCCTGAACAGTTATCTTAATTCTTGTGTCCTGCCAGGCCAGGGAGCAGCTGAGATGTCCCAGATCCAGAGACAAGCCTCACCTCAGCCACATCCCACCTGGACAGGGAGCCCTGGCTTTGCTGTGCCCCTGTGGCCTCGTACCTCTCGTGGCTGCAGCCATTGGCAGGGCCCCCGTCGGAGGAGCCGCTCTGGGAGCAGGAGGAGCAGGAGGATTTGCGGGTGCTGGGCTGCCACATGGGGGGCAGGACAGCCCCCGGAGCATCCATCAGGTCCTGGGGCACTGCGGGAGGGCAGAGAGGAGCATCAGTACAGCCTGGCACTGCCCTGGGGTCAGGGAGCCAAAGGGGTCCGACAGAGCTTTGATTGGCAAATGCAGCATCCCACGCTCTTCTAAAGGAGGCTCCAGCAGCCAGGAAGGAGCCACCACAGGGAATCACGGCACTGAGGAGCTCAGGAGAGAGGAAAGAGAACAAAGAGCTCTGATGAGAGAGAACCATTGCTAATTAACCAGCTAATTCAGAAAGCTGATCTTAAACTGCTTCGTGCTGACCAAGGCAGGAAAACCCAACACCCAACGCAGCGAGGACAGAGAAGGGGCTGCAGAGAGGAGAGAAAACAGGATTGAAATCAGCTGCTGTCCCAGGAAGAGCGGATTATCAGAAGGGAAAAAGCCCATCTCTCCAAGGATCCCATTCAAAGTTCAGGCAAAGAAGGGAGCATCCAAATCACAAGGCAGAAGACTTGGGTGAGGAGTTTGAGAGGGACAGCAGGAGCTCTGCATGTTGTCACTTGCTAATCCCTGCTTAAAGTGCTGCTGCAAAGGCCTCGGGTCCTGCTCAGGTACCACCCACACACAGCCCAGGCCATGAGGAATAATCCTTTTTACTCCTCTTTGGAAACTAAATTGTGGTAAAATTTCATCTTCCGGGTGTCCTCGCTCTCCCTTGGTCTCACTGACTCTCGCTGCTTGTGATATGGAATAACTGACATCGGCAAGAAAAATATTGAATTATTCCTACGAAAGTCCCTTCCCCTCCCACTGAGCTGATGGGTCAGTGACAGTGGTGATGGGGACAGTTCTGCAGGACCTGTCAAGTGACAACACAGGCAAGCTGAGCACCAGACCCAACCAACAGCTCATTACACTGATGCCAAGAGGTGCCCAGAGCAGCACGGGGAGCTCAGGATGTGCCAGGGACACTCAGACACCATTTAGAGATCACCACGATCTTGCTTCCAGCTGGAATCTTCACCATCTTCCCTCTCCCAGCAGTCACGGGTGCAAGGAATGGGTGAAAAGCACCATTAATGGCAACTATAGACACAGAGAGAGGACAAGGGCACAAATGAAAGGAGAGAAGGGAAGAATCTGTGGAGAAGGGAGAATGATGCAGTTCCACCCCTGGCTGGGAAGGTGCACAGGAACAGCAGAGGCTGTGATGATGCCAGCTGAGGAGATGGCAGCAATTCATTTCCCAGAAAATGTGGCCCCCAGCATGGAATTTTAAGGGGGAGATCAAAAGGCAGCCAGAGAAAAGAGCATCTCTGTCTGCTGTTTTAGCTTCAATCAGGTTTTTATCTGACTCACTGAATTGTGTTAGTCAGCTGAAGGCAGGGAGAACCAAGTATAATCTCAACTGACGTTATGGAGGAGTCACAGCGGATGTAATTTCTCCCTTACAGCCTCCAAAATATAGGAAAAAGGTTTCCATCACATCCCATGCCCATCAGCACCGTGTCCTGGCTCCTACAAACCCCGCAAACCCTGCTCTGCACTCACCAAACTCCGCTTGCGTCCCGGGGTAGATGATCCTGAAAACATAATCCGTGGCTTCGTCGTCCTCCTTGTCGGACGCAGACTCGGAGGAGCCCTGGGGGCTTNTTTTTGGGGGGGGACTGAAAGGGTTAGAAATGTAGTGTTAGAAATGTATATTAATCTGCCCTCCCAGGCCTTGGATCAGAGTATCTCAGGCTGTTTCTCTTAGTGAACCTCAGTCAACACTTTTTAAGCCTGAAAGTGGTGTTATTTGGTATCAATGCATATTGATAGTTCATTAGTGATATTTCTGAAGGCAAGAAAGACTTAAATCATCAGGTGCCTTAGTCCAGGTGTGGGTAGTGACAGCCAGAGGCATAAATAAACCTGGAAATAATGTTTGGGCTGGTTTTTTTTCCTGCAATGCAGGAAACGAATGCTGTACATGTAAACATCAGTGGAGATCAATATTCCCATGGCGGTAGCTGAAAATGGTGAGTTAAGGCTAAGCCTGATTTGTTTACCTACCGTTTTTCCTGAACAGTTATCTTAATTCTTGTGTCCTGCCAGGCCAGGGAGCAGCTGAGATGTCCCAGATCCAGAGACAAGCCTCACCTCAGCCACATCCCACCTGGACAGGGAGCCCTGGCTTTGCTGTGCCCCTGTGGCCTCGTACCTCTCGTGGCTGCAGCCATTGGCAGGGCCCCCGTCGGAGGAGCCGCTCTGGGAGCAGGAGGAGCAGGAGGATTTGCGGGTGCTGGGCTGCCACATGGGGGGCAGGACAGCCCCCGGAGCATCCATCAGGTCCTGGGGCACTGCGGGAGGGCAGAGAGGAGCATCAGTACAGCCTGGCACTGCCCTGGGGTCAGGGAGCCAAAGGGGTCCGACAGAGCTTTGATTGGCAAATGCAGCATCCCACGCTCTTCTAAAGGAGGCTCCAGCAGCCAGGAAGGAGCCACCACAGGGAATCACGGCACTGAGGAGCTCAGGAGAGAGGAAAGAGAACAAAGAGCTCTGATGAGAGAGAACCATTGCTAATTAACCAGCTAATTCAGAAAGCTGATCTTAAACTGCTTCGTGCTGACCAAGGCAGGAAAACCCAACACCCAACGCAGCGAGGACAGAGAAGGGGCTGCAGAGAGGAGAGAAAACAGGATTGAAATCAGCTGCTGTCCCAGGAAGAGCGGATTATCAGAAGGGAAAAAGCCCATCTCTCCAAGGATCCCATTCAAAGTTCAGGCAAAGAAGGGAGCATCCAAATCACAAGGCAGAAGACTTGGGTGAGGAGTTTGAGAGGGACAGCAGGAGCTCTGCATGTTGTCACTTGCTAATCCCTGCTTAAAGTGCTGCTGCAAAGGCCTCGGGTCCTGCTCAGGTACCACCCACACACAGCCCAGGCCATGAGGAATAATCCTTTTTACTCCTCTTTGGAAACTAAATTGTGGTAAAATTTCATCTTCCGGGTGTCCTCGCTCTCCCTTGGTCTCACTGACTCTCGCTGCTTGTGATATGGAATAACAGACATCGGCAAGAAAAATATTGAATTATTCCTACGAAAGTCCCTTCCCCTCCCACTGAGCTGATGGGTCAGTGACAGTGGTGATGGGGACAGCTCTGCAGGACCTGTCAAGTGACAACACAGGCAAGCTGAGCACCAGACCCAACCAACAGCTCATTACACTGATGCCAAGAGGTGCCCAGAGCAGCACGGGGAGCTCAGGATGTGCCAGGGACACTCAGACACCATTTAGAGATCACCACGATCTTGCTTCCAGCTGGAATCTTCACCATCTTCCCTCTCCCAGCAGTCACGGGTGCAAGGAATGGGTGAAAAGCACCATTAATGGCAACTATAGACACAGAGAGAGGACAAGGGCACAAATGAAAGGAGAGAAGGGAAGAATCTGTGGAGAAGGGAGAATGATGCAGTTCCACCCCTGGCTGGGAAGGTGCACAGGAACAGCAGAGGCTGTGATGATGCCAGCTGAGGAGATGGCAGCAATTCATTTCCCAGAAAATGTGGCCCCCAGCATGGAATTTTAAGGGGGAGATCAAAAGGCAGCCAGAGAAAAGAGCATCTCTGTCTGCTGTTTTAGCTTCAATCAGGTTTTTATCTGACTCACTGAATTGTGTTAGTCAGCTGAAGGCAGGGAGAACCAAGTATAATCTCAACTGACGTTATGGAGGAGTCACAGCGGATGTAATTTCTCCCTTACAGCCTCCAAAATATAGGAAAAAGGTTTCCATCACATCCCATGCCCATCAGCACCGTGTCCTGGCTCCTACAAACCCCGCAAACCCTGCTCTGCACTCACCAAACTCCGCTTGCGTCCCGGGGTAGATGATCCTGAAAACATAATCCGTGGCTTCGTCGTCCTCCTTGTCGGACGCAGACTCGGAGGAGCCCTGGGGGCTTCGCTTCCTCAGTTTGGGAAACACCTTCCCCTGGGGGAGCAGAGCATGGCCTTCGTGAGCCACCCCAGGCCCATCCGCCCCCTTCCTGAGCTCCTGCCCCGCTTGCTTTGCCATGTCTGCACATTCCCTGGGCTGGAGCAGCCTCTGGATCAAGTTTGCAGCGGCAGGTGAACCCAAAACCCTGCTGGGCACAGGGTAAGCACAGCCAGAGACCCAAACCCTCGTGGGCAGCCCTCCCACGCCACCCTCCCCATCCTTCCAGGAGGGTCTGTTTAAGTGGACAAGGCCACAAAAAACTGCATTTTAAGCCCACCTTCCTTATTAATTCTGGGAGGGGATTATTTAAAATGCAGCAGCCACTAATGCCAGGCAGAGGGTCCTCCCCACAGGAGCACCAGCAGGGACAGGCACCCACCTTTCCCCGCTGTGACCACAGGGGTGGATCCAGCTGCCCATGGGGCAGGAGGCCATTCTCCAGGCAGGACAGGAACTGCAGCAAGTGCCCTCCACGGGGGAAGCGCAGAGGTGGCCTCTGGATGCCATCCTGGCTCACGAGGACAACTGTCCCACCGCTGTCCACTGTGGGGAACAGAGAGCAGACACAGCCAGCAGTGAGGGAAACAGCACAGGCCAAAAGGCAGAGGGCAGGGAAGCCCAGGGAATTGTCTTTCTGGAATGGAAAATAAGGACTTTCTTCCTCGTGGGGATTCTTCTCTAAGTCCATTATGAGACAGAAGCCCTGGAGAAGGCTTGCTGGGATCACCCCCTCGGGAATCAGGGAGCACCTCCCCGTCAAGCACCACAGCCAGGGGCTGGGGGAAAGACTTTTCTAGAAGCACTTAAATCATGGTGACCACCCAGAGCTCCGGGCATCTTCCCTGGAGCCAAATAAAAGCCCCATGCAGCACCCAGAGGCAAGGGATCAAGTGCCAGGGTGCCCCAGCTCTGGCCTTACCTTGCTGGTGACAGTGCAGATACACAATCTCCTCCAGGCGAATGGTCATGGCGTAGTCCCAGTACACGCTGGAACAGAGGGACAGGGAAGCTGTGAGCCTCAGGGGTGTGAGAGGCCCTGCTGCTGCTCACGGCAGCTCCAGATCCTGCTCCAGATACCCTGGCACCAGGCAAAGCCACAGAAAGGACAAGATCCCAGAGCAGTGATGCCAGCCTGATGAGTGACAACATCCCTCCAGAACCAGGAACTGTCCCTGCCGCCTCAGCTCAGCCAAGGCCACTCCTGTCCCACCTGCCCTGGGTGGTTTCTCTACCCTCACACTGTTCCCAGACACGATTTGTGGGGTTTTTTTCCAGAGTTCACAACAGATTTGGTCTCAGCTGCTTCTGTTCAAGAACTGCCTCACTACAGGCACCTTGAGGTGTCTGAGCAAATCTACAACAAGCTGGAGAGCTGGTGGCCACCAGACAGGGCAGAGGAGCAGGGAGGGGATGTCTCCAGAGTTTCATTCCTGTGGAGAGCCCAGCACAGCTGTCCGAGGGTGTCAGCACGCAATCACATCCCACTCCTTTGCAACAACGCAAATTTCCAGGTTCTGAGCAGCAGCAGCGTGTGCCGTTTCATAAAAATAGTGCTTAAATGACATTAAAAACAGCTCATGAAGGCAGTGAGGGACAGGAAGGTGTGCAAGAGTCACTCTTGGTACAGTCATACTTACTGTGCCATCTGCCTCCTCTTTTCCTTGGTCACGTCCTGACACTGGGAATTTTTAGAGCTTAGGCTGATGCCCAAGGCAAGCACTCAGAAAAGGAGTGTAGAGATGAAAACAGACTTTAGGGGAGGATGCCAGGCACAACTGAACGGCCCAGGGGCCAAGGAGAAAGGGGAGATGAAAAGAACACAGGTAAACAAAACCCAAAAAACTTCAACTGACAATGAGCAAAACTGAGACCAAGTTTTGCTGAACAAGGTCTCTACTCTGGGTCAAAGCATCCGTGTCCTAAACACTCCCACTCTCCTGGAGCATCTGCTGCTGGAAAGGGATTTTGTTTCTCAGGTAAACTGGGACCTGGCACGATTCTGTGAGGCCTGAGAAAGGATTGCAGCTGGCAAAAGAAACTCCAGCAGTCCACCAGGCAATTCCAGGGAGAAGGGCATGGCCACCCTGCCTGCCAAGCCAAGGGGGCAGACTTCAGGAGGAACAACCTCTAGGGACTCGGATGAATCCAGGGAGTCTGAATAACTGCACCAGGATCACCAAAACAGCACCACCAAAAGGCACACACTGTCACCGAGGCCAGGAAAGTGCTCCTGCTCCCTCCTGCAGTTTCTTTTCCCTGTTCATGAGCTCCTTGTGTCCCCAGATGACAACAGCCAGGAGAAACCTGGGAGGGTTTCCCTCCCTGGCAGGGAGGGGAGGGCATTTCTCTCAGAAAACCTCCCAGGGCAATAAATGGAACCACTCTGTGTGTTTTGGAACAAGCACTTCCCAGCAGGGCCACACCTCACAGCCCCTCCTGCCACCCTCTCCAAGCCTCCTTCCCATTACAGGCTCAAGGACAATGGATTTGCTCCGGGAAAACACTGATGGCTTTGCACACCAGATCCAAACTCTGACCCAGGGGAACATTTCCCCCCTTCCCCGGCACACTCGGAGGCTGTCACCTCTTCTCGTAGTCCAGGTCCCCCACGGAGCCGTTCATCAGCTGGTTGGGGGTCCACTTCAGTGCCATGATGTCAGCAGTCTGGTGCAGGGACAGATACCCCGGGATTGCCTCCATGTCATCTCGCTGGGGAAGAGAAACACAGCGACAGAGTGAGCTGGGAGATGCCAGAAAAACCCTGGAGTTCAGTCCTGGCCCCTCACACAGCCCTGCTGCTGCCCCCAAGCCCACCCAGTCATGAACGGGGAGCAAACCACCGTGGCCCTGGAAAACCTCCTAGCAGAGACTCCAGGACACCCTCACTGCTTTGGAAAAGGGCTGAGAGCAACTGCCCAGCAAGAAAAACTTTACAGCTCCACCTAAAAGCAGTTTGCACTTCATTTATTTGACTACAAGAAGTAGGAAGGGATGGGAGAAGGAGTTTTTTTGGTAAAGAATGGGTAGGGAGAGGATCCTGTGTTTCTACTCAGACTGGAGCAGAGCTCTTCCATCCCGCAGGGAGGATCCATATCACCAGGACCTCCATGAATACAGTCCACTCACTGCCTTCCCAGATTAAAAATGTGCTTTTCTCCATCCAAGAGCAATTTGGGACAGACCAAGGTGCTGGGGAGCAGAGCAGTGTTTCAAAGGCCAGGGTTCCCAGCAGGAACTCACCGGCTGCACCAGGACGTTGTTCTTGCCGTACAGGAGAGTGGCTCGGGAATTCTGGTGCAGTGACTCCACATAGTCCCTGGCAGACAGGGACGGCCTGTCATCCATGCTGCCACTGGAATGTCTTTTCTGAATCTGTAAAAGGCACACCCACAAACGTGAGGTGAGCACAGACACCTCCGGCTTCCCAAAAGCTTCTCTTGAACCTCAGTCCCTCCTCACTTACACACTTAAGAAACTCACTACTAGAATTTTTTCCCTCAGAGGGGATTTCTGGCTCTGTTCAAGCTCAATTCTGTACTTGGAGAAGCCCCAGGAGGGCGCTGGGTTTGCAATGCTCAGAGCAGATTCAGCTTTTTGTCCATACATGACACTCCCAAGGGACACAAACCCTGGGACGCAGTCACCATGAGAAGCTGGCACAACAGTGCTCTCCATGGACCACGTTCCCAGCATTTCTGCCTCAAAGACTTCCCTCATCAGAGGGCTCCACAGGCCTTGGCAAGCACAGGGAGCCCAGATCCTGTGGCTCTGGGAGGAGAGAGCCACAGGATATCATCCCCCACTCACGCAGAGCGCCGGGCGCTTGGTGGGCGAGTCCTGGCGGCAGTGGGAGCTGTGGATGCGATGCCTCTGGACCAGCTCATCCGCAGAGGGGTCTGTCCAGAAGTGGTCAGCAGTCTTCATCTTTGTGTATTCCAGCGCACAGGGCCCCACTGTGGAGAGGAACATCCCAAACGTGAGGGAGCCATCCGTGATCCCACGGTCACCTCCCGGATCTGCAGATCACAGTTTCGGGAGCACGGGTTTGGAAAGCGAGTAAGGGAAGCGTTACCCAATAAAGATGCAAGAATTGGCCCATCCACAGGATCCATCAGGAGAGCTTCCTTCTCGTAGTACTTACTAGAAGAAATAAAGGACAGCAGAATGCTGGAGTGCTGCAAAGTCACAGACAGTGGTTTAAATCCCTGTCAGGCCCTTCTCTTTCTGTATTTCCCCTTGATGGGGAGAGGGCAAGAAGCCCTAAACAGGCTTTTTCTGCCAGCTGAGAAATCCCTGGGGAACAGCACACTGCAAGCATCACCATCTCCGAACAAACCTGCATGCCTGCATGCCTAACAAAACCTCAGCATGCAGAACCCAGCACTCACCTGCTGTTCTCCACCAGGTAGTGCACAATTTTATCCAGGACCTTTTCAAAGAGGGCTGTGCGGATCCAGAGGTGCTTGATGGCCTGAGGAGACAGGTTGGGCAGCTTCGGCACCTTGCGCACGTTCTCCGGGACCCCCTGGGCTTGGTTTCGCCTTTAGAGGTACAGGAAAAGAGACAACAACACCACAGACTCATCCCTGAACTCTGAGGGAGCCCAGGGCACTCAGGCCACCAGGGCTTTGGTGGTGGTGGCTGGGGGATCCCAGGGAATCACCTGGGACAGAGCTCTGGAGGTGCTCCTTGTGTCTATCCCTGCTCAGGAGGGGCCACACCTGCATTTGAAACCAGCCTTCACTAAATCGGTTCCCCACTGTAAAGACACCCCAGAACTCTGCTCTCCCTCAGCAGAAGCCTCCAGCCCACACATCATTCCCCGGCTGAGCTCACGGGCAGAGCAGCTCATCTCAGGACAGCGTAAAATCCCTGCCCGCAGGTAGCTGCTCCATCCATCTCCCTGCTCATTGTCCAAGGATGAGTAATCCTCTCCCAAAGAGCAGCTGAATTACTGCGGGTTCAAGCCCTGCACGCTGACACAGACCAAACACGGTTCCAGCTGGCTTGGTGAACTGGTCCATAAACTGTGACAGCTCAGGAGCAACGTGCTCAGCTGTCCCTGAAGCACCAGAGCAGGGGCAGGGGTAGTCAGGACTTGTTTAAACCACAACTCAGTCTCCTAGAAAAGCCACCAGTTTGGTCAAGGTATAAAAAAACCAGGACAAGACTGAGAATTTCTGATTTTTTCTGAAATTCTTCCTGTCCAGGCTCGAGATGCACATTGTGCTCCCCAGCCAGACCCAAACTACAATTCCCACCCCAAAACTCAAGTGAGCAGAGAGGATCGGCAGCCACGCCAGCGCCTTACGCATTCTCAATGAGCTGCTCCAGGTCCTGCACCTTCCTGCAGAGCTCCTCTGCCAGGGGGAAGCTCTTTCCCACCTTCATGAACAGCGCTGCGATCTTGTTGCTGCGCAGGAACCCGGCCGCCCTCCGCTTCAGCCCGAACAGGACACAGCATTCCACGGCGGCTGCAGCAGAGCACAGGCCTCAGGATCAGAATATTCCCAGTTGGAAGGACACATAGGGATCGAATCTGACTCTTTGAGGGATTGGCACATCAATGGAACACGCGAGTTTGGTGTTGTTAGCTCGACCCAGTTGGGCCAACCTCGGAGTCACCTTCCCTATGGAGGCAGCCTGAGAGAGTTGGGGCTGATCAGCCTGGGGAAGGAAAGGCTGTGTGGAGAGCTCACAGCACCTCCCAGGACCTGAAGGGGTACAAGGAACCCGGAAAGGGACTGTTCATCAGGACATCTCCCACTAAACCTGGGTGCTCCAAGCCCCATCCAGCCTGGCCTTGCACACTTCCAGGGATGGGGCAGCCACAAGGTCCTAAAACTCCTCAGACAGCAAATTTGAAGGCAGAGACATCCCCACCTTGGCTTCAGGAAAACACTGTGATCCCATCACACACGGGAATTAGCAACAAGCACCACAGCTTGGGTGGTGGGGATGGAAACTGTGATCCCATCACACACATGGGAATTAGCAACAAGCACCACAGCTCGTCCCTGCAGGGTAATTGCTGTGCTGGGCAAACAGGCTGATGCTCTCCTGGTGGGTTTCTTGTGGATTGTGGAGAAATCAGCATCTCCTTGATCTTTTCCCTTCGGCTGGAACAGGAGGAGAAAGCTCAGGAGCAAGGACAGGCACACTGAGGGTTTCTAAAGTAGCGTGGGAAATGGGGCGTCTTTCCCCCCCCAAAATCTCAGTGTTCATGTAAATGTTTTTCTGAAAAACAGAAAGGAACAAAGAACCTGGGGATAGACTATAGGCAATGCCAGCTCAGTCTGGCTTTGGGGACCCTTCCTGACTCAGCAGTGACTCCGTGAGCACTCAGGGACACGGGGATTCCTTAAGTCCCTGTGGAAGGCCTTGCCTGACCCCATGTCCTGAACTCTGCCCAAAGGCACTCACCAAACCCCAGTGAGTGCCCAGACACCCCCAGACACCTTCCCAGTCCTCCCACAGTGAGCAGGGACCCCATGAGCAGACGATGACTCCACAGAAAGACGTGCACAGGCTCTGCCGGGAGCTTGTTCCCAAAGCCCCTGGGAGGGCTCAGGATGGATGTGCCAAACACAGATTGATAAAACAAGCTGATCAAAGCACTGGAAAAATCACACAGACCCACAGTCCTGCAGGCTCTTGATCCAGGTCTGACAGGAGCTTCTGCTCCCTCCTCCCCGGGAAGCTGGCGCTGCCACTGAGCCCAGCGGATGCTGCTTCACCTCCCGCCTGGAAAGGCACAATTCCCTACAGCTCAACAACTCCATGGAGATGGAGAAAAAGGCATTCCATGCAGAGCCAGCACAGCCTCTCTCCCAGGCTGCGAGAGGCTCATTATCCTGCCCTGCTCCGTGCCGTGCCTGAGCTCGGTGCCGAGCAGCAGCACCTGAGGTAGAACACCACGAGATTTGGGCCAGCCCAGCCCTGCTGACCCCCAGCAGCTGGGCAGGGCCACTGCACGGACACCTGGCTTTGAAACCAGGCCCTGCACGAGCCCTCCCAACGCCCAGGCTGCTGCACACAGCTGGGGCTTCACCTGCCCTCCCGAGAGAGAACCTCCGTGGGCTCCTGGTGCCACCAGTCCCATTCCGAATTACCAGCAGACAAATAGGAGCACTGGCGCTCTCACTGTGCCCAGGTCACAGGCAGCACACCCTAGCTCCTACCAACCAGGGAGAAATCCCAGCTCCTGAAAGGCCTCGGGCACACGGCATCGAGACAGAGCTGTTCCCAATGCCAGGTCTGAACCTACGCAAAACACCACTCCTGCTGGCAAAGCTACCAGGAAATGCGCAGCTTCCGTAGGAAAAACGTGCCGCTTCCGTAGGAAAAACGTGCCGCTTCCGTAGGAAAAACGTGCAGCTTCCACAGGAAAAATGTGCAGCTTCCACAGGAAAAATGTGCAGCTTCCACAGGAAAAACGTGCAGCTTCCACAGGAAAAGTGTGCAGCTTCCATAGGAAAAACTCTCCCCGTGCTCTACTAAACCCAGGGGTAACGGCAGGATTTTTAAACGGGATGAGTTTTTGAGCTCAGTTGTGCCACCACCATGAACAGACACCGAAGAGATTCTCCTCACCCCCCAGGATATAACCCACAGCAGAGCCAGGATATTCAGGATATAACCTACAGCACAGCCACGTGCAGCAGGGGCCCTGCTCAGCTACACCAGGTAAGGAGGGAGCTCTGACTCCTGACAAAACCCTCCAGATATTCCTGAGCTGCCCAGAGCTCTGACGCGATTCCAGCCATTCGGTCTCGGCTGACGCGGACACCAAACCCTGGGCTCCCACGGCCGCGCCGCCGGCTCCCCATCAGCCTCCCAGGGCAGCCTGGATGTGACAGATGCCAGCTCGCGTTTGTCTGCTCCGAACCCCGCTCTCGGCAGCTCGGGGGGGCCGGGGGCTGCTGCCCTTCCCTGCCAGGCCACGGCTCCATCCCAAGGGGTTTGCGCTACGCCGGCTGCGCAGAGGGCTCTGCTGGAAAGGCAGCTCTCTCCAGGGAAAAGGGCAGCTCTGGCAGCCAGAGCCAGGCCTGCAGCGTGCTCTGCTTGGCAGCGGAAGAGGTTATTTATAATCTCCTGGAGAGCCACACCACCGAGGAAGGTGCATGAACCGTTCCAGTGAGGGGAAGAGCAGATGGAGCAGGACACCAGGAAAGTGCAGCGGCATCTCGGGAGGCCAGAAGGGAGCAAGGAGCCCTTCGTGCCTGGGTGCCTCAGCTCCTGCAGCAGGAGCCTATAAATAATGCCAGGCTGAGGAGCCTCGTGCAGCACAGAAAAGCAGGAATGAGTCACACCTGGATCTGCTCTGCTCTGCTCTTTCGATGCCGCACAGGGAATGCGCTCCTGAGTGTTTGATGTGAGGGCCCAGGAGGAAAGGAGAAAGCCCAGCCTCCAGGCTCCTCTCCTTAAACTCCTATTCGCTAGCAGCAAAGAAATATTTGGACTTGATGGACTTTCAGTTGAATCGATTCTCAAGGGAATTTAAAAATAAAATATTGTTTCTAGTCCTTCCTCAATGGCTGCACGCACTGCCAGCATCCCTCCCTCTTTTGACACATCCCCGTATATTTTAAGCACAAAGACCTAAGGGACTCTGACCTCTGCCAGAACAATCCATCCTCTGGCACTGCCCCCGTGCCCATCCCCAGGTCCTGGAGGTGGAGTGTGTCCCCAGGAAAGGCACACGGCACAGCCCGGGCAGGCAATGCCCAGCACCGAAAGCCCCAGCCCAGGCCAGCATCAGAGACTCACCACAGAAGGAGATGATGTGGCTGCTGTCCTCATGCACGAATTTCCTGGTCACAGCCTCCTCCATGATCTGCTTCACCTGCAGGACAGAGGCAGTCAGGGAAAACCTGGAATTTCAGCCACGGACCAGAGCGAGGAGACCTGCGGTGGGGTGGGTGAACAGGAACCTGCTCTGCTCCCTGTTTTTCCCAATGGCACAGGAGGTCTCACGGAGGATGCAGCTCTGCCTGCTGAGCCTCACCAGCTGTTTCAAAAAGTCAGGTGTAAAACAAGAGCTGTTTCATTTTTGAGAAACTTCAAAGCAGGAGAACGATGAGGCGAGAATTAACTGAGGGAACCGATATCTAAACATCATTTAGATAAAAGTCATCTAATAAAGGTACCCAAATCTCAAATTTAAGGCTTTTACAGCATTGTTGTGTTCTGTCATTTTGTTTGACAAATTTCCTGTGACACAGCTGTCCCAAATGGACTGCAACTATCCATCAATGCCTAATTCAGTGATCACCTGGCACCAGCTGTGCCCAGGAATTCCATTTGCACAGCAGTGCCAGCAGCTCTGCCCTCTCTGAGTCACGACTGGCACTCAGCTCATCCAGAGGAAGCTGTCACCTAGTGTTCATCAGAGGCACAATTAGGGGACAAAAACAAATAGGACCCCAGGTATATTAGGAGGGTGATTTTTGCAGGCAGCAGATGGGAGGTCAGACCTGCCAGGCCAGGTCTGGCAGTCAGTGGTGACTTCCATCCCCAGCTGTCACCCTCCCTAATCCTGCTGAAACCAGGCAAAGGCCAGCTGAATCTTTGCTCCTTAAACATTCCATCCCCAACCACTTTTCCTTTTAAACACAGCCGGCAGCATGCCTGGATCTCACCTTCCAGTGCCTCTGGATCTTGCTTTTCACTCCTTGGTTTTGGAAAACACAGGGTAAGTGTTCCCAGTGCAGAGCTGAGGGTGGGAAGGAAGCTCTGCTCAGCAAGGTGTTCCCCCTGGGGGCACAGGGAGGAGGGAAATGCAGCAGGTCAAGACTTGGGCAAGCAAACCCTGCATGAATGAGACACCTTTAAAGGCATCATTTGGGGAATTAAACTCCTCTGCAAGGTACAGCTGAGGTCAGTTATGCTCAGCTGACAGCTCAATAAAGGAAATCCTTTCTGGGTATGGATTGAGAGTCCTCTGTGAGCCAGGAGCTGCTCTGTGTCAGAGCCGCCAGGTGAGACCCCAGCACTGCTCCCTGTTCTGTGACTAGCAGAGCAGTGACACTTCCCTGCATCCCAGCAGCTCGCATGAGCTGGAACTGAGTCAGGAAGCCACAGCAAGGAATGTCACTGAGCTGTGGAACTTGGGACTGGAGGTGGCTCAGAGCGCTGGGAAATTCCTCTTGGCACAGCACGATCCTGCACCTCCTACATCTCCCACATCCCAGCCGCACTCAGAGCGGTGACTCCACCCGCAGGAACACCCCAGGCACCGGGGAAAACCTCCATCTTCCACCTCAGTGCTCGACTGTGTCCCAAAACTGCAGCTGTCCCTGCTCAGGGCACCTCCTGGTGCTCCTCCATTCCTCACATCCCATCTACAGATTTCCCTTGTCCCAAATGCCCCGTGCTGGGCACCAGGGAAGGGGCAGCTGCAATGCTCACTCAGAGCTCCCTGCTCCAGCACCATTTGATTTATTTCAGCAACAGGAATGGGCACAGAGCGAGTCCCAGCAAGAGGAGAGTCTCTGTCTCCCGCACATACCTCGACTTTGGCCCAGGGGTGGATCAGGGATGGGAAGCACACACACCTCGTGCCCACCAGCACCCAGGGCTGCTCCTTTTCCTCCACCTGCAATTCCCCGTGCCCACCAAAGACATTCTGGAAGCCTGCCCAGCCCAGGAACCATCCGTGACCACCCCTCAGAGGGAGGTTCACATCTTGGGGCCCTCAGGGATTCCCTGAAATTTGGCTCTCCCAGCTGGCTGAGCCACCCTTGTCCAGATGGCTCCTGACCCTCACCCGGGCAGGCTGAGCTTCCTCTGCCAGCAGGACACAGCACTTCCCTCTCTGATTGCCCAGAAAACGATGCCACACAGATATTAAATGCACACTCATGGCAGTGCTGGTGATATCAGGATTTTAAACCCCCCAAATACAACCAACGTGCAGAGTTATGTCTTTACCAGCTTCTGATTCCATCAGGAAATATTCCAATATAAGCATATATTCAAATATTTGTTTGAAATGTTAGTATATCGACACGATGCCTGCAGTGACTCCAGTGACCATCTGCCTGTCCAGGGCCTGGGGAGCATCCAGGACAGCAGGACCCAGCTCTGAGTTGGCATCTCAGTGCCAACACCGCACAAACCACCCGCACGCTCGAGGCACAAACAAAACACCTTCCAAGAGACACAGTTTAGTGGAAAATTACTCATTAGAAGTAAAAAAAAAAAAAAATAAGAATGCACTGTGTTGACTGAGGTTGTAACGCTAAAAATAAATTGAGGAAGTCTAAAGGGCTGGAATTGGAAAGGGCAGCGCAAGGAGGGCACTCACCTGGCGTGTGAAAAATACAAACAGCAGCCCCAGCAGGCAGAGGCCACACAGACAGACACGGCTTCATAACAGAAAACATGGGAAATCTTGGAATCCTGGAATGGTTTGGGCGGGAAGGGACCTTAAAGCTCATCCTGTCCCACCCCTGCCATGGCTGGGGACACCTTGCACTATCCCAGGTTGCTCCAAGCCCTGTCCAACCTGGCTCTGGACACTTCCAGGGAAGAGTTGACACTTCCAGGCAATGAAATCTTTATAAAAATAAAAAAAATATCAATTAAAAAGGCATTCCAACTTTCTCTAAGCAGCAAGAAAGTTTTCCAACAAAACCATCTTACACCTGCCCAGACAGACACAGTTGGCATCTGTAGGACAGCTCCAAGCCAGAGAACCCCAAAACTCCTGACAGACCTCCCACACTGTTGTCTGCAGACCCCAAAGGACTCTCCCACTCGGAACAGCCCCTCCACAGCCAGCTGGGATCACCACCACCACAGCTGGGATCTGCCACGTGCTCCCAGATCCGCCGGGAATTTGTGACACCCTGGGGATGGGAACAGCAGCTCAGGCACACTTGGCTCCCTCCACAGAGGAGACTTGAACAGCCTCTGAATGTGCCGAATTTCAGCATTTTGATGCTAATTCTCAGATTGTAGCCAGAACAATCCCAACAGATGAAGCTGCCCACTCTGGATCTCCTGCCAGCCTTGGGAAATGAGATGTTTGCTCTTCTTTTGTTAGAAAGGAAATTAAAACAGCAACTAATAATTTAGCTGTAGGTAAACTCGAGAGGAATATCATCAAGCCTTCCACAACAGTACAAATAATCCCCCTGGCCCCAGCTGTGAGCACAGGACAAGCCACCCACAGAGCCCCCCTGGAAAGTGAAATCAAACCCTCATCTTTCCAACAACCCCAGGCCCCAGGGAGGGATGAAGGCTCAGACCCCTCGGCTACAAAATTTCCAGGGATATATCATCCAAACTCTGCACACTGGAGCCAGAGCAATGGGAGAGCTTCGCATCCCAAACCCAAAGGATTTACATTAAAAAATAGAGATGAAGATGATATCTCCTGCTGCCTCTGAACATCCACCTCTACACGGCATATCAAGGATGTGGGTGGAGGAGATGCTCCAAGAGCAGAGCCAGGAAGGTGCACTGCCTGTATCCCCTCAGAATCATAGAAATAATCACCGAATCGTGGAAATTTTTAGGTTGGAAAAGACCTCCAAGATCATGGAGCCCAACCAGCACTTCCAGGTTCACTGCTGCTGTTCAACCCACCTGGCCCAGGAGAGCCCTCAAAAGCCATCAAACAAACGAAAAAAACCTTTTAAAAAGCCCCTAAGCTATTGATGAAAGAGGCTTTAAACTTGGTTTGCTTTTGTGCATTTGCTTTTCAAATTCTTTCCCAAACTGGAGTTTTCGCATTCTCATCACAGCCTTTAAGCGCTGCTTTGATTACCTGTTTGAAGTTAATTCTTGCACTTTAAAAATCCCATTTTCTGTGTAATTTTTGGTGCCACGAGCACACATGGGCATTCCTTGCTGTACTCTGAGCTCTCCCGTGATTGTTTCTCCCCACCAAGGTCTCTTTCCAGGAAAAAGCTCCACAGGAATCAGCTCCCCATGCTCTGGAGCCGTGTCCATGGAGCACTGCAGCACTGTCACTTCTCAGGTGTTATAAAACTCTGTTATAAATTCCGTTATAAATAATGTATAAAATTCTGTTACAAATCCCTGAAATGCAATATTAGGACATCCCCAGGCAGGGCTGTATTTGCAAGGACAAACAGACTGCCCTGCACTGCAGGGGAATATTTCCCAGCAGGAATGTGAGCCTGGTTTTGCTGGATGCACCAAAGGTATCCGAGGCAAAGCAAGTGCAGAATCTCTGCTCGGCTCCAGGGCACAAGGACATTATTCCAAACCCCAAATCCTTCTGCACTGCCCACCCTGGAGCCCACAGGATTCTCTGTGTGCTGGGAATGCTGATGGAGATCCCAGGACATTCAATCACGCTGCCCATGCTGGAGCCAAAACCACTTTTTCAGCTAAAGCAGAACTTCTCAGACTGAAACCTCTCACCAGCCAGATTTATCTTCCCATTTGAAAAAGAAATGCCTGCCTGCTGCCTGTCTTGTTGCCACAACAGCCTTGTTTATAAAATTCACATTTTCAAACTGGGGATTGCAGGATTTCCTGTTTCTCCCGCGTTGCCACGTCCCTCATCTTCCCAGCAACAAACACCCTGATTATCCCAAAAACAGGTGCCAGACAGACTATCCAGCACTGCCACACGCTGCAGCCAAGCTCTGCCACTTCTCCAAGAGTTTACAGGCTGACCACTAAAAAAAACCCATTTAATTGTTCTCAGATCAGTTAAAACACCACCAGCTGCAGAGCACATGCACCATTTATACCCAGAGGCTTTAGGGCTCTCACCAGACATTTTGGTGGCCCCTGACACAAGGGGACAGCCCAGGGACAGCCCTGATGGTACCAGGCAGTTGCCTTGAAAGCCATTTGGCAGCTCCCTACTCTTGCTGCCACAGAAACATCGATCACTCTCCTGCCCACGGAGACCTTTGGCTTTTCTAAAAGTCTTATTTAATTATTTATCACCGCTTGCTGAATAAAACATGGCACCTCCTGCGGCTGAGGGATCCTCCATGTGACACTCGGGAGGGATTTCCAGGCCAGCCCTTCCCCAGGAACCATGTGTGCTCACAGCTGGGGACGGGGGTGAGGCTCCCTGGCGGATAAGAACTCTGAGTATTTGCGCAGTTTTCTGGAAAATGAATTTAAAACACATTAACGGAAGGATCCATAATGCAACATTGCACCCTGGGGGACACAGGGGTGATCCCAGCCATGTGTATTTGCCGACAGCATTTTGCACCAGACTTTCTTCAGAGGGCATCAACTTTTGGCCAAAAATCCGTGCTTCCAACACTAATTTAAGCTGCCTCAGATCACGTTATAGCTGGTTCTATTCCTGTTGTGCTCGTCAAACGCACATTTCCACGCCATCTGTGGGCACTGCTGGCACTGCTCGCTGGAAGTGCTCAATACAGACATTTAAGGAAACACTGGAGGAAAACTTTAGTCATTTCTCTGTTTCCAGCGCCCGACCTCGGAGTGAGGTCCTGTTCTCACCGCATCCCAAAGCTCTTGCTTTGCCCAGGTGGTGATGCCACCCTGACAAGACTTTTGGATTCACTGCAACATCGTGGCACCGAAACCAAGGGAAACTCCCAGATCCGAATTGCTCTGAAGCCCCAAATTTGTTCAAACCCAGGTATTTCCATGGCAACAGCCAGGACGCCAGGAGGGATGAGAGGGGAGGATATTTTGGCAGCAGAGGGTCCCCCGGCAGAGGGACGGTGTGAGGAAGGTGAAAAGCAGCACAAAACCTGCTCTGGGGGTGAAGGCTCGAGCCCTGGGGCTCATGGAGCACAAGAGCTCTTGTGCAAAGCCCTGCTTTTATCTTTAAAAGGAGAGGAAATGGTCCCCAGCGATCAGTGCTGCTCTTCAGAGCAGATCGATGCAGGCAATCGAGAAATGCTGCATTAAGGGCCCTCTGTTCTCTCCTGGTACAGAAACATCTGAGAAAGGCTGCCCTGGGTGCTTGAGAGACATCAGAGGGTCCCTCTGCCAGCGCAGCTTTCATTACCAACCTGCAGCTCATCCTCCCCATCCTTATCTCGCCTGAACACTTTTGACAGCTACAGAAAGGCCTTTTCCATTTTTTTTAAATGAACTGGACTTGAGAACACTTAAAGCTCTCAACATTAATTTTTCAAATCCTAGTAACATTAAATTAATTTACAATTTTCTGCCCATCCAGAATGAAATAGCTGGCACCGATGCCTGCAATCTGATATTTTGGAACCGCCGGTGCACTGAAAAGCAAACCCAAGCTGCAAAAACATTGCTCTTACCAGTTATTTGTGTTATTTAGCCACAAACCAGGCAACATGGCTGCAAAGCAGGGGCTTCTCTTAAAGGGTGGGAGGAAGAGACTGACTGTTGTTCCCATGACACATGATGAAGGAATTAGTCAACAGCTACACAGTAGCAACCGTTCAAGCTACTGAAAAATAAAAAATATATCTGGTAGAAGACAAGCAGGCTGTGGTCAACCCCAATTTTTAGAAGAACTCTCAGAAGAGGCAGCAAAATGCTCAATCCGGGTTCAACAGTTACTGATGAGTAAAGACTTAGAGCTGCTCCCTGAGTGGCAAGTTAAACATAAACTAAGTTTTTGCAGAAGAACGACCAAGATGACTGTTTGCTTTCAAACACCATTCAGCTTTTCACTCAGCTCACATTTCCAGGGCCACGTGTGCAGGTGGACTGCACAGGTAACACCTGCCTCCCTCCCTCCCTCCGTGCAATGCAGCTGCCTGGAGGGACTTCAAAACAGAGCTCGGGACTCTCCTCTATTAAAAATGAAACTTGTAAAAGAAGGGGAGGAGCACAGGTTGCGAGGGGAATACTTCTAGCTGAAAACACACACCCCTTCAGGCTCTGAGTTTGAAAAGAAGCCTCATTCCAGCTGATAAAAGCTCTAAAATAGTAAGAAAATATTGGTTATGCTGCTTCTCCTGCATAACAGGACACAGGATGCCTCACAAAGTCCGACTTCACTCCTTTCCCTGCAGCCTGCTGACAAACAGTCCATTTTGCAGGGCTGATTTGATTTATTACGACCATATGGGGCGGGGAGGGGAGGAAGAAGATGGAGACAGATAACTCATCTCACCCTGAACATCCACTGCAGCACAGGACTTCTCCAGAACCCAACGCCTTAACCATGGCAACAGCCAAATCCTGAGGGCTGTTCAGTGCCCTGGGTAATTCCAGTTTACTGTTTTTATGTCCTGCTCAGATCAGACCTTCTTCCCAGGGTTTGCCGCACTCGGTTATGGCCCTGGGATGACAGATGTGGCACTGCTCCCCAAGGACAGCCCTGGCTGTCCCTGTTCTCAGCTGGGCTCACCCGAGGGCCCGGGAAGGAGCAAAACCAGGCATGGTCTCATGAAATGAGAAGAATAGGGGCTTGTGAAAGGTAAAAAATTCTCGGAGTGGGGGGAAAAAAAGACCCAAGAGATTTCTGCAGTTGGTCCTTTCTACTGCTCCTTGGAGTCTGCACAAGCTCCTGACTCAACCTGAGGTTGAGGAAGAGAAAGAAAAATCAAAAGGAGCCTAAAGAGCAACAGGCACAAGAATGCCCCACCTGCTCCCGGTTTCAGGGATGGTGCTGAATAATTAACTCTGTAACCTACAGGATCATGTTTCCCCAGGTTTTTAATTCCTACCAGAGCAAAACCCAGGTGGAGAGCATAGGTCCTCCAAAGAATTCCCCCACCTGTGTGGCTGTGCCCTTGCTGGACCCAGGCCCTGTCCAGGCTCAGGCTGGGAGAAACCCCAAGAGAAGGGCGACCCCCTGGTACCTGCACAGGCAGGGACCCAACATCCTGAACAATTGGGACCACCAGGAAAAAGCCTCTGCTCTGTGGCAGCACCGAGGGGCTGCTGCAGAGATTCCAGAGCGTGTTACACCCCCAGGTCACAGCACCACGGCGGCACCTCACCAGGGCAGGAGGTGAAAGGAGGGACCCTTTCCCCTGCACCCCTTCCCTCCCCCAGGCTCTACTCGCATTCACCAAACGCACATTATCTCCCCAAAAGCCAGCAGAAGGGCTCAGCACAAGTCCAGCTCTGCTCCCCGAGGCTGGAGCTCCACTTTCCCCCAGCACATGGCCCTGGAAGGGAGCGAAGCCTGGCAGGGAAGGCCAGCACTGGGGGAAAGCTCTGGGGGAAGCTCCTGGCCGGGAGCAGCCCTGGCTCCCATCCTGCAGCAGCCGTGTCTGCACTCAGGAGCTGCCACAGACAGTAATAATGAGATGGCAGCTCTATCCACCACGCTAAATAAATGTCATACCCTTTTCCTGGTTTAATAGCTGTTGCTGAGGCAACCGGGAGTATTCCTTAGCACCACACCCGGCACAGGATTAAAGGTGGGAAGAGGTCTGGATGGGCAGCACAGTCACCCTCCCCAGACCCACCACCCACGGGTCTGCTTCTCCCGGCTCCAAAGCAGCGTCTTCCACTCCCCGGGAGCCTGTGAACTGGATATCGAGATGCTCGTGAAACCAGAAACGAAACACATCCATCCCCCCCTCCGGCATGCCGGGAGGTGACCTGCAGGGACAGAGCGCGGGCAGGACGCGACACCAGCTCCCGCTGACCGCAGGGCAGGACTCGGCTCCGTGACTCGATGGCACACTCGGGATAAACACAGGAGCTCGAGGCGGCTCAGCATAAAACACCGTGTAAACTAATAGAGTTAAAGATACCTGAGGAGAGGGAGCAGAGCGAGATGCCAAACGCCATCACCCTGCGCTGGGCACAGACATTTGGGCCCCCCTTATCCCGGCCGGGGTCCCCAGCACCGCTGCCCCCCGCCCCGCCAAGCAGCGCCGTGCTGCGGGAGGGCTCGTCCCATCCCCACTCCCAAGGGAAGGATGCAGCGCCGGGAGTCACCCCTTTCTCTCTGCGGAAAATCCCGAGTTGTGGCGCGCTCTGCCCCCAGCCAGAGGCGATTTCCCAAGGATGCGGGGCACCGGCGCTGCAGGGATGCTCTTCCGCCCCCCGGACCCGCAGCCGCGCCCGGGGGGCTCTCGGCCCCGCTCCGGCCAGGTTTTTGGGGGGCTGTTAAACCCCAGCAGCAGCCGGAGCCAGCGGATGCCGCCGGGCCCGGGGCTCCCC
>VZRL01007072.1:3702443-3718117 GCA_013397895.1 Origma solitaria
GGGACGCTCCCGGGTACGCTGCCCGTGCCGCTCCATCACGCCGCTCCCCCGGAAGGCCGGTCCCGGGGCGGGGCGGCGGCAGGAAGGGGCAGGGCCGGGCCCGGCGCACAAAGTCCGGGGGCCGGCGGGGNCTGTGTCGCGATGGGGCTGGCGGTGGCGCGGGGCTGGGCGCTGTCCCCGCTGTCGCCGGGCCCGACGGAGCGCAGCCGGCCCTACGCCGTGCTGCAGCACCAGAATTTGGGTGAGGAGCGGAGGGCACCGGGCGCAGCCACGCCACGACCCGGCCGGAGGCTCGCGAGTCGGTCAGGCAGTGTTTGATTAATGCTTTTTTTTTTCCCGCCGCAGTGCTGCTGGGCAGCATCCTCAGCGCTCTCCTGCTCACCATCATCCTCATGGCCATCTGTGTCTACCGGCCCGTGCGGCGGCGGTAGCGGAGAGGGACCCGCCGGGGCATCGAGGGAATGCTGCATCCCACCTGGTTCTCCCACCTGGCATCCATCATCCCAGCACTGCTTCGGTCCTGCCGGTTCTCCCGTCTGGTACCTGCCGTCCCGGCGGTGCTCCGGTCCCGCCCGGTTCTCCCATCCGGTCCCCACCGTACTGCCGCCGCTCCCTTCAGCTGCTGGGGATGCCCTGAGGATGCGAGTGTGGCTTTTCACCCATTTCTGCCCGTGCTGTACCACATGGCTACATCATGATGTTGCTTCCAACAATGCTCTGGCCGGAGGCTGGAAATCATCCCCTCCTTCAGCAAACAGACTCCTGGAGCTCCTGGGGGCGTGTCGGCAGCAAACCCGTCTGGCTTGGAGCGGGGTCTGGGAGCAACGCGCCTTCATCCCAAATCCAGCTTTTTGGCGAGGCTGATCCCACACCATGTGCTCGAGAGCATCCCCGGGGCGGGCAGGCACCCGGGGCCTGGGTTGGCACAAGAACAAGGCCGGACTGGGGACATTGTCCGAGGAGCAGCTCCACGTGCTTGGTCACACCACGTCTACTCTTTGCTTTCTGATTAATTCAGTTCCTTGTATGAACGCTGAGTCTTGGGGGTTGGATGGCGCCTGGAGCACGCTGGGCTGGTGGGGGTGTCCCTGGCTGTGGCAGGGGATAGAATAAGATGGGCTTTAAGGTCCCATTAAAAAATAATCCAAAGGCAAAAGCTCCGTGACCCATCCCAGCAGTGGGTGGGGGGGTCTGGTCCGTTCTTGCCTCTGAGCAGAAACACTGATGCATGACCCGATCCTGGTGTAGCTGTCCCAGGCCAGGCTTGTCATTCCCAACGTTATTGGCTTTAACTCCTGGCTAGAAAGCCCCAAATAGCCTCACAGCAAACCGGCCCTGCTGAACCTGTTGGGAACTGGGGTGCAGGTGAGGGATTCCAGCATGGGCTGGTCGCTGTCCTCCTGGAAGCAGGAGCCTCCAAAGGTCTGCAAGCCAGGCAGCCGCTCGGGAAGTGTTTGAGCTCCAGCCAGACCCATTTTATGCAGTTTCAGTAACAAGTGTTTACACTGAATCCCACTTCCATATGAATGCTGCTATTTTATTTTGCACTGCTACAAGTAGTAACTGGATTTTACTAATTATTACTTTGATATTTAACAGAGGGGTGTTTTGCTTAGTAATTTATTTAGAGTTTTAAAATGTAACTTCCAGAACAATTGTTGTTGACCTGTTCTCTAAGCCCTTGTGCTGCATCAGAGGTGTTTTCTGTGCTGTTTGAAGGACACCAAGCATTGGCATTGAATGGGGATTTTCTTTCTGTTTAGTGAAATGACAGAGCGAGCCTGGCCTCGAACAGATGGAGTTATTAATCCAAGAGCGAGGAAGCAAGGCAGCACTGTTCTATTGCTTTCTGCTCCTCCTTTTGCTCACTGATTGCTGCGTCCCTGATTTTTCTCAGTCCTTTATCGCTGTGAAGCCTGGCCTGCAGCCTGGGCTGCTCGTGGGGGTGGATGGTGAAGCTCACAGCCCCAGCTCCGCATTACCAGGAGCAAAATTCCTGTTTGCTCTCATTCCTCACTCCCTGCTATGCCTCTTTGTACAAATAAAACGCTCAGTAAACAATCCAGGCTCTTATTTATTCATGGCTGTGCTGTTTGTTATTAACTGGGCTGTAGCTCCACAAAGGGATGAGGCTGTTCCGATTCCCACCTCTGGTCCCCTCACAGCTCCAACCTTGTTTTCCCTGGTGAAGGAATGGGATGGCAGTGCTGGGGGAATGTTTCCACGGCTGTTTGGCAGCAAGGAGCTGTTCACAGCACAATGAAAGCGCATCCTACAACTGTTGTGCAGTTAGCAGCAGCTCAGCTATGAATCAAAACTCAGCCAAACTGGGTAAGAAGGGTTTCCAAATAAAGAAAATCATGAATTGCTGCTGTAAAAAGCCTTGAAATTGGGTCAAAAGCACAGAAAAAACACATACTCAGTCTTGCTTTCAGGAACAAACAGCGTGAACTTAAAGAACTTCTAAAGCAGGTTACAGATTTAGAAGAAGGTACAAGTGTTTGAACCTCTGAGCTGCTCTTTCTTACAGCCTCAAGCTGCCTCAGAGAGAGAAAGGTTGGACTCAGAACCCTCTCCTCCTCTCTTACAAGAAGGTGCAGAGAGAAATTAATAATGTTACCCTTCGGCCTTTCACTGCCTTACATCTGTGTTGTACTGATTCCCCATTTCCAAGACAGGGAGACTTAAAACTTGGCTGAAAATGTAAAAAAAAAAGGTTTTGGGGACTATGTGTCTGATTCACACTAAACCAGAACTACCTTTGAGAATTTCGTAGATGGTAATGTCACTTTACTGTACAAAAATACAACAAAAAGGCAGATAATTAGTAAAAAAAAAAAGACTCCAAATACAGTGTTAGAAAAAATACCTGTGTGTGGTGCAATGTGCAGTACCTTTGTTTTTTCTTCCAGCACACACAGGGTGTCCACTGTGTGGATTAAACTCCACTGAATGGATTAAAAGTCAGGCTTTAAGAGAAGCAGCACCTGGCTGAGGGAAGCAGGGCCTCCTAGTTTTAGCTGGAATGATACAAATGTCAAAGAAAACAAAAAAAACCAAAAGCAAATCCAATTTATTTTACAGTCCCAGACTAAGATGCAGGAGCATAACAAAACTTCAACTGAAAGTGCTCAATGTTCTTTAGTTTAAATATAAAACCAGAACAAGTCAGCTTGAAAAATGCTATTTTTACCCCTCCTGTAACCTTTGAAATGCTTAGCAGAAGACAGGCAATGCCAGGCAGACGGGTTTGTAAAGGCAACAGCACTCTATTCCCACTGGAGGAATGCCCACGGTTCCATCTCCTACCTCCCACCCTGTCAGGAGCTCAGCACGAGGCCTATTCCCTTTTTCCAACTGTGAGAGTCACAGTAATCCCCTTTCCAAAGAAAGACATTCCAGCCCAGCCCACTGCCCTTGTGCAAGACAATCCCCGTTCCTGCAGCACCCAGGAAGTTGTTTTTAGGGATGCAAGCTGTCCCAAGGAACAAAACCAGTGTGGAGAGGCCAGTCCTAATGTACTCTGAAAGAACTGTAATCATTTCCTATGTAAAACAATGGATTATTCATTTAAAATAGCGTTCCAAGTTACCAACTACCCCCCAAGGTTATGATCAAGTCCGTTTTATAGTGATTTTACACTGGTTAATTAATAGTTGGTCACCCAGAACCACCCTGTTTAGCCCGAGGAACAGGAGCAGCGTTAGGAGCAAGCTCAGAGCAGCTGTACCCAAGGTTCCTCCACTCCTGCCAGCCAGAGCAGAGAGATATTGCTCACATTTAACAACTGTAAGGCTCTCCTGTGGCTGTCCATCGTGTACTTGTGGAGTGCACTTGAGAGTCACAGTGTGAGTACTGTAAACACTGACAGAAGTGCAGATAAAAGAGCTACAAAGATCCTGTATGGCCAAAAACCTGAGGAAAGCTGGTTAAAACAGACCTAGGAATCGTTACAAGACCAGTTTGATGAGTGTAGGCCTAGTGACTTGGTTTAAAATCAATAAAAATATTCAGGTAAAAAAATAGATGTATTCACATGAAGGACAAGCACTGGGGTTTCAAAAAGCAACACACGTTTCCCTTGCTGAATTAAAACTTCTCTTCCAATAAGGATACATTAAAATCTCACCTGAATCCTTTTCCTGGTTGCATTTAGCACCCACACTCAGCCATGCACACCAAAGAGATCCCAAAGAAGCACCTCTGTCTATTCCTTAATTTCTTGCTGCCCTCTGACCACGGGAAGGAGCTGGTTTGGAATCACTGCAGAAACTGCTGCTGTACTGGACAGATGGTCCCATTTCAGCATCTAAAATTTTACTGGCTACTTGTTTTGTCCATTTTCAGAAAGCACTCGTTTAATCTGGAGCTTGGATGAGCTGTTCAAGTATAAAATTATCCCTCTTAAGCCAAAAAGCTCAGTAACTGGAGATAACCACATCTAAACAAAACTAACAGAAAACATCTGTCAGCATGAAGAACAACCGTGTGTCTATAGGCAGGGAGATGCTCTCCCATGAAACAGCTGGAAAAACAGGCAATGGCTTTGAATTATTGAGAAATAATGAAGCAGATGAGTATTTCTTTGGTAAGTAATGAAATTTCCCTCCTGAACTCCCCAAAAATCCGGCTTTCAAGCTTTACTGTGATCCTACATCCTGATGCAAAGCACTATTTCCATCTGCTCTTCAATAAATAAGTTTAGATAAAAACATTTCCTTCAAAGCTAAGACTGCATGGTTGGGGAGCCAAATGCAGAGTCCTGTGATCTGGAACTCCCCCAAACAAAAAGAAATCAGGTTTTTGCAGCTGATGCCAACTTAGAAGGCAGGTGAAATGTTTTCCTTAAGCAATCCAGGAGTGGTCTTCAGACCGACAGCCCTGAAAACCTCCAAATTTACACAGATTTGGTCATCCCTGCTTCAGGAGGTCACTGAGGAGCTATTTTTCCACAAGAGAGAGCTGTAAAACTTGCTGAAGCTCTGCATCTTCCTTTTCCTTGCGCTGTTTCTCCCGTTCCTCCTGCTCCCGGACAGACAATTCCATGGCAAGCTGCAAGTCCTTCTCAAAGCTGGAAGCTTCACTGAGGCTGCTGCTGTGGGAGTTCCCTGATCTTGTCAGAAAGCTCTCCTGCAGTGCCCTGATGGAAAAGAACAACTTTGAGAAGTAAAAGAGACAGATCCTGTCTCATATTCCTTGCAATGATCCTTCCTGGCAACAGTTTTAAACTCACAAACCTGAAAATCTCTCCCTGAGGAGAGAAAACAGTTTGAGGATATGAGAGCAGCTGTTGTGACACCTGTAAAATTCCCAATGTCAAACCTTGATTCCTATGAATCTTTCATAGATACCAAGAGTTATATTTTCAGTGGGCCTCTAAAGGCATCCTCATCTGGTTTAAAGGATTTTCCATGTACAGAACCCAGAGGATTCAGTCCTTGGTTTCTTTGCACTTAACTGCAGAAAGACTCACCAGACAGCACAGTCCATTTTTAAGTGCCCCCTAAATCTATGTGGCAAAGTTTTTAAGGATTACTTAAGGACTTTGAAAAGAATGAAGAGCTGCCTTGCAGTGTGCAGCCTCTAATAATCAAACATTCAACCCAGAGGGATCAAATTCACAGGTTTATGAGCAGAAGAGAAGGACAGGGTTTGTTTGTTAGGAAAAGAATCTGTCATGTGCACAGACCCGTCCCACAGGTGGGAAAACCTACACTATATAAACCAGGGAGGCCCAGTTTGGAGCCCTTGTTTCTTGGAAAAGTAAAAATTGGAAGAAGCACAAGAAGAGACCTTGAGTTTGGTGCATCTGCTACTCACATACACCAAAGCAATTACCAAATTGTTTCATGCCACTGCTGGGGATATTTTTGCTCTATCACTGCATGGCTTGATGTGGAAAAAGGTACTTACTTCTGATACTGTATATTGAAGTCTTGGGAATATCCAACTGCTCCATTGGAATGCACCCCCAATTCCTAGAGATGGGGAAAGAGTTCCACAGCAATTATCAGATCTGCAGAGAACTCACTGAAAGTAACCCTTAAACCACCCTTATTTCTTCTTTGAAATACATTATTTTTATCTTTTGAGGTCTTAGGAAATCTGATCCTACACTGGTTTCCTTTAGCCCTTGCTGCAATTTTAGCCCTTTAGTCCTTGCTCAAGCTGCCACTGCACAGATCCCAGCACTTACTTTATTTCCACCAGATTCCAACAAGCTCTGCTGGATGGCAAACTGCATGATCTCATTATCCTCATCCTGCACGTGGATGTTCCTGCCATCATCCTGGATGTGGTAAGATTTGGGGATCTCAAACACAGACTGGTCGACCTCGAAATTAGCACCTACGGAAGCCAAATAAAGCAAAAACACACTGGGCCCTGTTTGTAACAAGGTGTAACTTAAAAAGTTCTGATGCATGCTTTTGCACCATAACACATTGCAGCTCCTCCTGGTTCATTCCCTGCAGTTCAGCTTCTCTCTCCTGTGTGCATTCCATGGACAGGGATGTAAAAAAGTTGGATCCCTGCACCTTTCCAGCCCTTACCTGCATCACTCTGGGCCCCTCCAGAGGAGGTTCTCTCAGCTGTCCTGCAGCTGTTGACATTTTCAAAAGTAATTCGGGCATTCAGCACGTGAAACAGGGGAATTTCTGTAAGAGTACAAGATTTCTGTCAAAATGAGAATTCTTATTCATTTCCACACCTGCACCAAACCCTTAAATGTTTATGGGATATATTCCACAACACCTTCCCATAATGACAAAGCTCAGAGTAACTCACTTCACCAAGAAGGTGGCTTTAGTTATTCTCAATCACTCTCTAAATCTCTTATTTCAAAATAAGATTTGCCAAATTTAAGGCAGCGAAACTAAGAGGAAAGGAATTGACAGCAGCTCATTCTCACTGAAACTACACTGTCTTTAAAATGATATTTCTGAATTGTTCATTCAGAATTTGGATTCTATGATCCCAGATGTGCAAGACAATGTTTTAGGCATCAGTGAGATTAATAAAAGGCTAATGTGGTTTTTGTAAATAATATATTGCAAAATTGAAGGAAAACACAGACAAGATGCTGCAATAAAAATTGCTAAATATTACCTATTTTGACAGGAAATCCCGGTGGAAATTCCAGAGTGATGAAATCCCTAAGTCTGGCAAAATGAGCACTAGTTCTGGCCATCAGGTCGATGATTGGAGTGACTTGTTCCATAAGAGACAAAGGGAACTCTTCACTCATCCACAAGGTTGCTTTAAATCTTAAAGACGAAGAAGGATAAAAACATCCTAAATTCAGAGTTCAGGAATAGATGCAAAGCAAAACAGGCAGTTGGGCAGTGACAGGAGGTTACTAACAAGCTACAGCGCCAGCCCAAATGTTTGCATTGACTCAGTGGAATTAAAAATAGATTATAGCTGAATACTTCAAGATCTCTCTTCTGATTAATTGTGAAAACTAGGGGAAAAACCACACTGGATGTTTGTAAAAATGCTTTCCAGGGATTAGGTAACTGGGAAGAGACAAACTAGAAACAGTTAAAATGGTATTTCTCACTTCTGTGTTCTAATGGTGACTTCCTTTGGTCTTCCTATGTCTCTGCCTTTCAAATCAAATTCTGGGTTGAAGTATTCCTCCAGAGTAATAGCAGTGGGATTGTTGGTTGCAGCATACTCTGTTGTCCTGGATATACTCTAGAAGGAAACACAGGGAAAAAAAACCAACTCAAAAAGTACCGAACAGACAGTGGCTACTACAAGAAACTTTTAAGTTACCCTTTGTAAAGTAACTCCTTCCCTATTTCAGACACAGTGACACACAGCCATAAATACCAGATGTTATTAGACTGGTTTTACTGAGATTAAAAATCTCCAAGCATTTTAGAGACAGGAAAAATCTGCTTAGATGCTTTAAAGCTGGAAACCAACCAGAAATGCACACACAAGCCCCAGCATTCCCAGGCTCCAAATCCTTTACTAAAGGCAAAACTTCGATGGAGTATTTGAACCCAAAATCCCTGTAAATGTGCAATGCCATCCTGACAGAGAGCCAGCAAAACCATTATCCACTGTTCTTTAGGATGGACAGAATCAGGGCAGCTTCTAAATCATGGAATGGTTGGGGTTGGAAGGGATCTTAAAGTTCACCTATTTCCAACCAAACAAAAACATTCACAGGGGAAATGAAAACCTCATAATCAAAACTGCTGCCAAACTAAGGAAACAAGAGGTGATTCCATACACCTGAATTCCTACTGGCACAGCGACCTGTGCTGACATCAGACACTCACCTGAGCACCACATTCATGCTCCACTGTCCCCAGGAATGATTCCAGAGGGTTCCTGTCAGC
This sequence comes from Origma solitaria, assembly GCA_013397895.1. Taxonomy (NCBI): domain Eukaryota; kingdom Metazoa; phylum Chordata; class Aves; order Passeriformes; family Acanthizidae; genus Origma; species Origma solitaria. Next base: position 3,710,798 of record VZRL01007072.1, read on the forward strand.
TTCAGGTAACAGGAGGGAAAACAAAACCAGCCATTAGTATTAATTAGCAGTAAAACTAGCACTCAGGCCAGGCCTCCAACCCAAAGGGAAGTGGTTCAGATCACCTGGGAGCTTTACCAGACAAGCCCAGGACCTAGAGCTGACAGTATAAAACACACAGAACAGAGCAAAGATTTTCAGTGGTTTCTATGATTAGCAGACACCTTTATGAGTCTCAGTGCCTCAGTGACCTCAGGCAGGAGAATTTCCATATAAAGTTACTGGCTGGTCACCCTTTACTCTAATTCAAATACCAGAAGAAATTAGTGGACCAAAACAAACAAAAATTCCAGGCAAACAAAGCCTCTGTGAATCTTGTATCCACGGCCAAAGCAAAGTAAGGGCAGGAATACATTCCAGAGCAGAAAAATGCAGCCTTTTAAAACTGTCAGTAAACTTCGAACAGGTTTGAAGGGCTTTTCTTTCCCGTAAATAGAGCTGGGATAAAACCAGGTTCATTTGTGGGTTAAGAGTGAAATAATGAGCTGCCTCAGACACAGGACATGTCACAGTAAAGCAGGGCAAATTCAGCAAGGAGAGAATTTCCTTTGTCTGCTCAGCTCTTCAGTCACACACAGGAGATGTCAAAGAGCCAAAGGGTGCTATTTATTCTCAATTTTCCTATGGGGAAGATACCTTTATATCTCCTCTTCTCCTCTTCCGTTAAATGTTCTGTTCTGATTCGTGTGATCACGTTCACGTTGTTTGCCATGTAGACCTTACAAAAATAAAGGGACAAAAACCAAGGTTAAAAAAAGAATTCTCTAGTAAAACATCATGTACACAATACTAACTGAACCAACCTCAACACCAGACAGGAATTTTGAAGAGATATTAAGAGGGAATGGAAAAAGACAGTCAGGGAACACTATTTCTAAACAGAGATTAGTTGTAAGACCTCAGAAATGAAATTTGGTGACAGTTTAATACTGCAGGAACACTAATGAATGCCCTGTCCAACTGAACAGCCCTGAAGTCTGACCAGGAAAAACCTTCAGATAAAAGCTACTCAGCACTTATTTTTCTGGTGAATGAAATTACAAAATGTAATTTATTGCACCAATTCCCAAACCTGCAGTAAATACAGATTTACAAATCAGGAAAATTAAATCTTGTGATTCTCAAATTCCTACCACAGCAAGGCTGTAAAGCTACCTTCGAAAATATTTCACTGAGGTGAAATGGAGGTCAAACAGTGTCAGGTGGAACCATTCTAAACGCAATGAATGTCTCAATGGGAATTTTAAGACCTGAAATATTTAGGAAATACAGGAAAAGCACAACCAGACTTCAGTTTGCTGGAAGACCTGTCAGAAGAACAGAACAGGCTTTACCTTGGCTTCATAACCATTGACACCTTCTGTTTTTTCTGTCCTCCACACCCAGAATCCAGTCGTGCTTCTGACAAAAAGGGAACACCACAAGTGTCTACACAGCTGCATTTCTACACAACCCCCAGCCGGTTCTTCTAAATCTGATTTTAAACATCTGACAGAATATTAACCCCAGATACCTGGATAAATAGGTATTTTTATCTCATTAGTAATAAATAGGTAATTTCTCTCATTACTACACCTGGATAAATAGGTGTAGTAATGAGAGAAGACAAATGCATGTCTGTTAAAAGACACGCTGCACACATTTATTTAAAGTATTCATGTGAGAATTGATTTGTTACCGAGTCCAAGCTCTCATCCATTGGTTCCAGCATGTGGATTTGGGTGAAATGCAAATCTGCAGTGAGCAATTGACTCAATCTTAGAGGCTTTTTCCAACCTTAATGATTCTATCCCACTAGTATGACAAACTGGAAGTTTTCTGCCAATGATTTCTTTCAACTGGGAACTTTTTGCCAAGCAATAGTGGCAAGTTGACCAACCCAAATCTCTTTATCTAGCAGTATAAGAAGTTTAAATTTATTTCAAACCTAGTCCTAAAACTTTTAATCATCAAAGCTTTTGAGAGTTTGTCATTAAAGCCTTTTTTCAAGTATGACCCTCCATAACATCAAAACGTTTATTTGCTACGAGAAACTTTCTGTCTCACCTTTCAAAAGCAATGTTTTTGGTATCAAGGCACGTGCTGATGATCGGAGATGTAAGGCGTCTTTCCACATCTTTCCTCTTGGGTGTCATCGATCCCAACGTCAAACGCTTCATGTGCTGGGAGATCTCAAACCTCTCTGTCGTGACAAACTTGTCATCGTGGTTGATCTCGATGAGCTCTGCCCAGCCACCGGTGTCTGGTGGAAAAGGCACATTTCAAGTTAAAAAAAAATTCAGCAAGTGTTGCAGGGTGAAAAGTAGAGGGTACATCATATATCAAATCTGAGTGGTTTTGCACTCAGCTGGGATCAAACTTGGAGATAGAACTAAAATTATTTTCTCTGTGTGGGGCAGCAGAATAGGAGAGAAACAGAGTAAAATACTGAAATTTTAGCCCTATCACCAAATTTGTAGCTCAGATTTACTCAAAGGAAAGAAGTTAAGCCATCACAAAACAGTATTTCTATGAGACACAAATATAAGCATAAAACCTTCATAAAACTCAAGAGGCGTTTTTGTGTAAAATCAACATTTCTCACTGTGCTCACACAGTATTTGGGGATCAGTGGTGAACTCTTTACCTTCTCCCTTGAAGATGACAGTCCTCCTGCCCCTCTCCCAGCTCATATTCTCAAAGCCCAGCAGGGTGATGTCCACACGCAGCTTGGCCCGGCTCTTCCAGATGCGGCACACGTCGCTCGGGCACACCCTGGAAACCAGGGGCACTGGGAGAAACAGGAGAAATGGAAAGGGAAAATGTGTGAGAAATGCAACACAGAGGAGCTGAACTCAAGCACAGGGATTGCTCACTGCTGGGAATGTCATTCCAGAGGAGGTGAGATACTGATCCTCTTCAGCTTTGAGAACAGCCAGCTTAGGGTGAAACCTGCCTAATTTCAAGATGAATGTGAAATGGAAGAAGACATTTGTTTGGACTGAAAGATGTGAAATGGCACAAACCCCATGCCTGGCAGTCTAATAGTTTGATATTTGAAATATTTAGTCAGCTGTGAGGCCTAGTGCTCATTCCTTTCTTCCCTAATAGCCAATGCATCAATAGATGACACACGATCACTTAGTTGTGGATAGCCAGGGACAGGTAAAAAAACCCCAAGAAAAGTCTTCAGCTATTGCAGCAACAGCTAAATTCCCCACTACTAAAAACCAACCAACCAAATAAACAAGAAACAATGAATAATTGTGCAACAAAAACACAAGAGGTCATTTTGAGAGGGAAGAGAGGAGGGTTCCGGGGAGCGGATATTTCCCTGCCTGTGTTGTGGGACATTTGTACCTCATTTTTACAGCTTGGAATTGGTAACAAAGAGCAGGATTCTTACCCCAGCTAGTGAACTCCCATTTCATTTCCACATAAAAGTCAGGAGTCTGGAGAAGGAAAACACATGATGAATACCTCATGAAATAGTTTTACTCTGATATTCAGTGTATTTCCTGCGAACATTTTAGATAAAGGAAGAAAAAAGAAGAGCAGAACTGGAGAAATGATAAGTGAATGCTAAAACTGAAATTGAAAGTAGCAAACACAACAGCCTTTGCCCTGCCCCTGCTACTATCTGGGGAGCTGTTCTCCCTTGTTTTACTGGAGAGGTAGTAATGCCTTCAAGATTCAGCCTCCAATGTTGGAGTTCATGACAAAGGATTCAAATAAATGTCCCTCAGCACTATGGAATATGCAGACTGGAACAAAACACAATTGCCCAGCTGATTACAGTAGTAGTTTACTGAACTGAATTACTTGAATGAGAATTCAAGCAGTGATTTCAGTCTGGAGTGAGAGTTTACATTTCAATATATCATTACCTCATTAATTTTCTGGAGTAACTCAGGAACTCCTCCGAGGGTCATGGAGGTCTGCTGGTAGTCCCGATGCTGCAAGATCAACTGGACCATCTCTGGATCCCCTGTGCTGACAGCTTCATGCAAAACTGGAAGAAACCCAGCCACAGCCTCACGTCACTTTGCTTGCTGACCAAATCCATGTAAAAACAAAGCACATCTGCTACTCAAAGTATCACACCCCAGGCTGTCCTTACCTGTCCATCCCTGCGCGTTCTCCTTGGTCACATCTGCCTTGTGCTGCAGGAGGACCTTGGCAGATTCTATGTAACCCAAGGAAACAGCCAAGTGCAGCAAGGTCCGGCCCCGCGGATCCCGCTGGTCAACATCCTGTCAGTGTCCGAGAGAGAAGAAACGCAGCTCATCAGAGCTTACACAAACAAAGGGCTAATCCAGGAGTCAATATTCCCTGCCATTCCCATGGATCTGTTCCCAAACTCTACTGCACTGCCCTTCTGTGGGGTCGTCTTGCTTTCCCACGTGAATAAAAGGAGAAGCAGAACGGGGCCTATAAAATGACACAAAAACTGTAGGACAGGAGTTCTTGTTGATGCTTCTCATTTCTTTTTCTGTCATTATTTCCCCTCTGTCTCCCTCCAGAAAGGTAAGGAGGAGATGGGAGTTCTCATTGTGTGCATCACCCCACGGACAGCTGAGAGCCCGAGACCCCAGAGGGCTTAAACTGTACAACAAAATGGGGGGAAAAAGGGGGAAAAAGGCAACAGGGCATACAACACGGATTTCAGACAGCACTTTTGGAAAGGACAGAAGCAGATGGTGTTTCACAAAGCACACACAGCACAATGAGGAGTGAGGGCATTCTCTACAAGTCACTAAAATAAAAAATAAACTACACAGGCACAAATATCCAAAACATGCAAGCACAACATACTCATACCTTACACATTTTTCACTATTAGCTTAGAGATTTGAAACAGAAGAGCATCTATAACTAAAGGAAAAGGGGAAAGTCAATAGCAGAATGAGAAAGGAAGGTTATTATGCATGTTATCAGGGTTATCTGACAGCATCAAGTCAGAATATCTCACACAGAGTGGGGAAAGCTTCAGTTTAATGCATCTTCACTTCTGGGGTAGAACATTAATTAATTTGCTTCCCCACCTCCTGCATCTCCAATGCCTGCAGCACCAATAGGTAAAGGGCTCCTAGGGTCCCTCCCCACTATTTTTATTGCTGTTGCCTGGTCCCCACATGCCCGATCCCGTTTGCCACTCCAGCTGCAGCTGGGAAATGGCTTTGATCCCTTCGCATGTCCCTCCGGCAGCAGGAAGCTCATCCCAAAGAAGCAGGAGGAAATATATCTTTGGAATACTTTGAAAAAAAAAAAAAGGAAGGTGTTTAAAAGCAGGCAAAGGAAGTAAGAGACAGACACGGTCCATCTTCACACGCTGCTGGTTTCCACAGGGAATGAAGGGAAGAGCAGCATTCCACAGGTGGGAGCTGCTGAGAGATCCCTATTTAACGACAAACTCTTACAGGTGTCAGAAATAAACACACAAGAGCAGTGTGCCAGTGAGGTTAAAGATTTTGTTAATGCATAAGATGACACAAGTTAGATAAAAAGTGACTGCATTCCAAAGATCTCCCAAACCAGGGCAGGAACATGCTCTAAGCAGGAATTAGTAAGTCAGGTGCACTGTTAGAGCTGCAGGTGACAGTCAGGAAGTGGTACAGCTGGTCTTGGGCTCACGTACTTGTGGCGTCAGGTATAATTAATTAATAAGCTCTGCTTATTAACTGTACCTCACTCTAGCCAGTCTCAGAGCTTTTCCACAGCAGCTCAGCCAGAAGGATTTTTGCTGCTTGAGCTCTGCTGCAGCTTTCAGGACATTTCCTTACGTCATCATGTCCCAGAGAGGGGACAGCTTTGTGTTTTCTACTCTCCAGCATGGAACAATGATCCATTTTTTTTTACCAGAGATGCTGAAAACATTCCAACCAATATGAAAACTCTGCTCCCAATCTTGGACAGCAACAAATCTACAAGAACTGATTGCTCAGCAAGGCAGGGGCTGGTTTGATCTCCAGCAGCAGCAGCCACCTTTGCTGTATGTTGACTTCCCATTAAGATAAACAATATTTATTGTTTTAATAAATAAATTAATGTGCATCACAGCTGTTCTTCTTGAGTGACTCCTAACTCTTCCAAAAAGCTACTCTGCAGCTGCACTGGAATGCTCAAAGTTTTAAAGATGGGATGCCAGCGTTTAGTATATGACATAAAGTGTACTCCTACACTTTCTTACATCACTCCCACACCACAAATAAAGAGGTAACGAAGAGCAAGGATCCCTCAAGCCCAGCGAATGCTCCTGGCAGTACCACCGGGGTGCTTCTCCCTGGCACAGCAGCAAGCGAGGGCCACCAAGCCCCGCGCTGTGGCACAAGCTCTCTCGGGGCCAGCAGCCCCCCAGAAGCCCCCTCAGGGCCCGGGTCCCCCGTTACCTGGTCCTGGAGCTCCTCGTCCAGCCGCCTGTAGTCGTTATTCCACACCAGGACATGGAGGGGGAACGCGCTGCTGGCCCCGCTCATCCCGGGACACACCTGGGGAGGGGCGCCCAGGGCCCCTCACTGTTCCCTCTCCGGACTCTGGAGACCCCAAGTTACTCAAACCCTGACCCCTTCAGCTTCTTCTCCCTCCTGGCACCCACCTGAGCCAGGTGTGTGTGTGTGCGCCCGGGCCACAACCCCTATGAACCCTTCACCCCGCTCCAAAGGGAGCCCCATGCAAAACCCCACCGCGGGGGTCTCCCCTGCTCCTGGTGCCCCTCGCAGCCCCCCGCTCCCGGGGGTCTCCTGGCGGTGCCCCCTCAGCCCCGCTCGGGGATCTCCCCAAGCTCTCCCCCTCTGCCGTCCCCGTCCCTCTTCCCTGTTCCTCCAGGGACGGCTGGGACGAACCACAGCGCCACCGGAGCAGGGGGGGCTCCCTACGATCCCCCTCACTTCACCGCCACGGACGACCGCACGGAAAGCGGAAGCTGCTCCGCCTCCCCCTCTGCGGGCGGACAGATGGAACGCCCCGCCCGCAGCTGTCCCATAGCCTTCCGCGCGTGGGGGGGCGCTCGGCGCTGGCTGCTCTCACCCTGCCTTCGCCCGGCCTTGGTTCCGCTCTCCCGCCCGCCATGGCGGGTGAGGGCAGGGCTTGCTGGAGAGCGGCCTCTTCCACCAGGTTTCCAAAGCCCCGTCTCTCCCATCACCCCGCCAAAAGGGCGCAGCGGCCGGGCGGGCGCGGTCCCGGGCGGGAGCGCTCGGTGCTGCCCCGCTGAGCCAGGTCTCAGTCCAAAGGCAGGCCCCGTGCCAGGAGTAAACATGACGGCGCGGGCGACATGCGGAGGGGCGCTGGGTGGGTCGGTGCGCA
>VZRL01007074.1:11421-24126 GCA_013397895.1 Origma solitaria
CCGCGCATGCGCGCTGCCGTCCTTATTGGCGGGCTCCGGAGCTCCGTTTCGCTCACTGCGCATGCGCGACCAGCCCTGGCTGCAGTGCCGCTCCCCGCCCAGCAGAGGACACTAGCGAGCCGTGCGGCTCACCGCGCATGCGCAGCCGCTCGGGTGCAGTACCGCGCTCCGCCCGCAGGCGGCACCGGCGCGGCAGCGGCGCGGGTTCCCGGGAGGAGCCCCGGGGCTCCGTGAGCCGTGGGAAGGCACGGTAAAACAGGGCATTAAAGAGGGAAATACTGCACCAGGGTGAATCATAAACAAACTGCGAGACTCCTTCCTGGTGCTCCTTCAGCCGTTCGTGCTTAGGAGTCCGCAATTTTCCCAGTAGCTGCTGGTAAAATGAAAATATTCCTTGTGTTTTGAGAGCTTCCAGTCGTGTCTCAGGACCTGAGGAATAAAACCTGCTCCCCATGTCTCAGGAAGAGCGTTTCTAGATGAGAGCACTAGGAATAAGAGCTGGGCTTTTTCTCACCGCCCCGTGCTTCAGATGTGATGCTTCGTTTGGAGATAAAAGATAAATTCAAGCTCCGTCTCACCGCTCACTAGGGAGAGATCAGCAGCTCCTAAAATCCAACTCTGTAACAGAGAGAATAAATAAACATTGATTTTTCTCCTGGATAACATTAATCATGGCTTGACAGAGTTACACCAGAGAGGAAACCGAGAGCAGGCACCGCAGGCTCCTGACAAACAGATCCAAACCTAAACATCATCATTATTGGATCAGCCTTGGCTGAAAGGCTGAGTTTCATCCCTAGAACCTGACATCCCATTTCAGATGTCCCAGGAGCGATGTGTCTGCTCTCCTGGTGCTGTAATGAGGATTTGGAGCTGCTTTTCATCACCCATGTGGAGATGCCGGAGGCAAAGTGGCAGCCAGGACACCGGGATGGTGCTGGAGATGTGAGACATAATGAAAATCGAGCGGTTTCGGGGCTGAGTCCTCCCTGGAGGCAGCGTCCACCTGCCCAGATCTGGAAATCTGCCCCTGTCAGAGAACAGACTTCGATATCTTGATTAATCCAAGTTCAGCCTCACTTTTTCTTATTCAACAAACCATCTTTGCTTGGTGTGAAGGATCCGAGACACAGAATGGAAATAAATTCCATTAAAAAGTGTGGATTAGATTTCACCCCTGCTGAGAGGCAGGCGCTTGATCTGCACTCTGTGTGGAATAACAAATGGAATATTCTTCCTTGTCCTCCTAGGATTAAGGATCTCCACTGTGGCACCTGCTTTCCTACTCAAATTCCATATGATCTTTGTGCAGGGCGTTAGAGGACCGTCCAACGGGCTGTCCCAGGAGCCACCAAGAGCAGCCCATCCAGCCTGGCCTGGGACACTGCCAGGGATCCAGGGGCAGCCACAGCTGCTCTGGGCACCTCTGCCAGGGCCTGTCCACCCTCCCAGGTAAGGATTTCTTCCCAATATCCAATGCAAACATACCTGAAGGAAGGGTTTGGCTCCTCTTTCCTCCCAGGTGCAGCCAAAGCAGGTTTTCGTATCCTGGGATATCTCATGCAGAATGAGATGGATCAGCGTGCTCAGGGTAGCCCAGAAGAGCATGAGCCATGTCCAAATGAGACCCACGTGTGGTCACACAGAATGCTGGAAAGGTTTGGAGTTGGTGGCTTTGGAAGCTGCTCCTCAAGAGGAGACCTGCACTGATAAATAAACCCAATTAGTTAAATAAACTCAATTCATTTCAGAAAGTTAAATATGAACTTGAGGATTGATTTCCTAATTCTTTATAGATATATATAATTTTTATACCCATATATATATATGTATAAAATTATCTCTAAAGAATTGCAATATATACTTTTATTTTAATATATAAAGAAAATGTTTATATAGAATTTCTTTTTATATATAAAGCATTTTTTCTTGGAAATACATAATTATATATCTACAGATTTATCTCTTGGAATATATAATTGATCTCTTAGCATCAGAGGGAATTAAAAAAACTGATGTAGGAAATTAAGATTCAGGGTTTGTGAGACAGCCCAGGATTTGGAAAAGTGTTACAGCTGCTAAATGAGATGAAGGAAAACCCTTCAGGAAATCTCCCTCTGCAAATTATTTTTACATTTCCTGGTGATAATTGTGAGCTGAATTTAAGCCCTTGAGGCTCAAATTGACCCTTCAGGCTTTGCCCGGAGTGCGCCTGCTCTGAATAAATCCCACATTTCCCACGTGACTGTGTCACCCACCACCCTTCACCACCAGGCAGCAAGTGGAGAAATCCAATCCCTTTTTCCAGACAAAAGATGTTTAAAATAGATCAGATGAGTCAAAGCCCCCAAACACATTGTTGTCTCCATCAGGGGAACCTGTGGTTACTCATTCAGAGCCTACAAGGAGAGAGGATGAGTCCTGGGCTGCGATGACTCAAATCCTGAATCCTGGAAGCAGGAATTGCCAGAAAACTGCAGCTGGGATGGAAAATCAACCTCGCCTGGGTGGAAAGAGACATACACTGCAGAGAAGATCGTGGTGGAGGTCTGGACAACATGAAGAGTTTTGGAGGCACTGAACGAGTCGGGTGCATCTGAATACAATATACAGAATTATGGAATCCTGGAATGGGTTGGGTTGGAAGGGATCCTAAAGCTGATCTTGTTCCAACCCCCTGCCGCTGACAGGGACACCTTCCACTATCCCAGGCTGCTCCGAGTCACGTCCAGCCTGGCTTTGGACACCTGTGCCAGAGCCAGAGAAGTTGTGGATGCCCCATCCCTGGAAGGGGTGCCATTTTGTGGGGCGGGGAGGGAGATGTTCTTATTTAGGGACAAGTAAATACAGTAAAATCATGCCTGAATTTGCCACATTAATTAGTGTTGCATTAAATTGACAACAGGCACCACACTGAAGTGATTCCCAATCAATTTGGGTCAATTAAAATGAGACCAGCATTCTCAATTGCAAGTTCATCCATGTGCAGCTTCAAGGGAAAACCACCCCCTCCTAATCCAATTTACAGCTGTCCCCATCCCACAAAAAATTGTCTCAAAACCACCTAAAATTTCACCTCTAGTTAATGATGAGCCAAGATACTCACAGGTCCTTGAGCTGAAATCCACAAGGTCCATCAGTCTTGCCAAAGCAGGAACTTTTTCCTGTTCCATCCTTCAACGTGGCTGGAAGATTTGAAGTTTTGCACCTTCCCCACATGAGCAGTTGCCAAAAGGTCTCTGAGGCACCTGAAAACAGAAAGAGCCTTCCCCTGAGGCCCTGGGATCCATCCCAAGGTTTCTCTCTGGGGTTTTAGGGATGGGGTCCCTATGGCACATCAGAACAGATGCCTGCAGAGCCCGAGTGCTGCTGCTTGTGTACACAGTGGTGTCAGGAGGTTTGTTGAGGGGGGTTTGAAAATCAAGGGGGTTTGCTGAAGACTTGAATTTGAATGATGTTTAAATTCTTCTCTATTTCTATATTACTGTTTAATTATATATATGTATATTTATATATTATAGTTATTATATAGGGGAGGGGAAAAAACATTAAGTAATGGACCTATTAAGGGAAATTATTGCTGCATATCAAAATGTCAATTTTCTTTCATATTACACACTCCCTAGAGCAGATCCGAGAACCTGGAATTGTTTGATTGGAAAGGACCTTAAAGAGTATCCAGCCATGAATGCACATCCTGCCATGGGCAGGGACACCTTCTACTAGACCAGGGTGCTCCAAGCTCTGGCCAACCCGGCCTTGGACACTTCCAGGGTATAACTTTACCTGCTCAAACTCTCTTCCTCTTTTCTCAAACAGCATTTAAAAAAATAAAGAAAAAATAAAAATTAATAAAGAAAATAAATAAAGAGCCAACTGCTGCTCGTGTTGCCCTCTCTGACCTAACAAATGCATGTATTTCTGGTTGAGAAATAAGTGTTACTGCTTCCTCCCTTCTCACTTCCTCCGTGCCCCCCGCCTCGCCGGCGGTTCGCTGTTCCCTGCGAAATGGGGTCAATTCCTCTTCTCCCCTCACTGCCCCCCAAGCAGCTTTCACTTCCCCATTCCAGCTGAGTCAGAGGCTCATTGCAGCGAGTTCATCTGACCATCTGCCAGCGCTTCTCGTGCTTCATCTTGGTGCTCACCGCAACATCCAGAGCTCACTCCAGCCTGTCCTGCTGTCTGGGGCAATTATTCCCCACGGGAAAGACTCACTGTTCTCCCTGTCTGAATTTTTTCTGGTTCCCATCTGCCTATTTGAGGCCAAAAAAGTTCATTTTGAAAAGCCATTTTGCATCATGGGCTTCAAAATGGGTTCAGGAGACCCACCTAGAGCTGTCTACGGCAAGCCGGAGAATCCCGGAGTGGCTTGGACCGGGAGGGATCTTAAAGCTCATCCAGTTCCACCGAGGAGCTCCAGGAGCTGCAGGAGAGCCTCGGCAGCTCTGATCGTGCCCGGGGCTGAGCCCCCTCCATCTCCCACCCGCTGTCAGCTCTGCCTCTCGCACCTCCTCATCTGGCGCTCGATTCGGCCCCGCGGCCACGGCCCAGCTGACAGCGGGAGATGGATGGGGCCGAGATGGCCCCACGGGGCACGGACACGCGGGGGGAGCTCGGGGATGTGATTCCTCCCTGCTCCACATCCCTCCTGGCCCCGGTCCCAAATGCTGGATCTGCCCGTGCCACCCCCGTGCCCACCCTGCAGCACCTGGGGACACAGGGTCCGCTCTGCGCCGCGATGGACACAGGGAGGATTCAAGCGCTGAAGCCAAGGCTGAGTCCCAGCTGGGAGAAAATGTCCAGCTCTGTGCAGAGCAGGGAGCGAGTTCAGGCCAGTGCCACCATCACTGGGGCACCAACAGGTACAGAAAGCCACCAGCATCCCCACGAGGACATCCCCTGCTCCTCCGAACCCTTCCCCAGAGCCTCAGCATCCCTCACCCCAGCGGGACACACTCCGTGCCATGCTATGGGACAGTGTCCATGGCCCCTGTGCAGCTGGGGGGGAGCAGGGGGCTACTGGAGCAACCCCCCTGCTTTTCCCACATAACGCCCCGCCCCGGTGTCCGTCACCTCCTGCAAATATCCCTCAGCCCCCCGGCACCGGCTTGTCCCCATCCATCTCCTGCTGTCACCGCAGTGAGGGGCACGGGGGGTCCCATGCACCAGGGCAGACAGGACTCACCATGGGGTGGGTTATGGGGAGGGGGCAGCTCTTTCCTCCCCCCGGAGCCGCAGTGGCTCCTTTCCCGTGCCTCACCACCTCGCCCTGATTTTCACCACGTAGCGGGGGGCTTTGCATGGGGGAGCCCCCACCTCCCCCCGCTCAGATGTGCGATATGAAAGGACAAGGAGAGCCCGGGAGATGTGTCCCTGCCCAGCCCGGGGCGTCCCAAGCCCTGTTTGGGGAGCGGCGGTGGTCCCAGCAGTGCCACCGCTCGCCTGCCGTCCATCATCGCTGCATCAAGGTGCGAAGGCAGGCCGGGGAGGGGGGCCGTGCTCCAGCCCCCAAGGACCACCTCAGCTCCAGCCCCCGCCTCTCCATCCCCGAGCTGGGCCATAAAACCCCCGGCAGACTGCGGGAACACTGCAGAGCCGGTGCCGTGCTGGGAGGGGGCTCAGTGGGGTCCCACTGCCACCATGCCAGGGGACGGAGCCACGGAGAGCTCCTGCCCTGCCACCACATCCATGGCAGGTAAAACCCCGCACGACAACGCTCCCTGCATCCAGCAGTGGGGTCGTGCCACGTTTTGGGATGTGGGAAGGGGATAAAACACCCCGATCCTGCCACCATCTCCACAGAGGGAGGGTGTGACGGGGTGGCCATGCACGGATCCTGCTCCCCGAGACTAACACCCCTTCATCCATCCCTCTGCAGCCTTTCTGGGGGGCCCTGGTGAGGGGTCTCCGTGCACCCCTGGCCTCAGGTGGGCTGGTGAGGGGCTGGGGGACAGCGGCAAGAACCGGCGCGTGTGTCACGCCGCGGCACGGCTGGAGATGGGCAGCCTCTGGGAGGAGTTCAACCGCCTGGGCACCGAGATGATCGTCACCAAGGCAGGCAGGTGGGCACCGGAGCGGCCCGGGGGGCTGCTGGGGTGGGGGCACCCCCTTGCCACCGCCCTCTCCGTGCAGGAGGATGTTCCCCACCTTTCAGGTGAAGCTGTCGGGGTTGGATCCATTGGCTGACTATGTCCTGCTCATGGATTTCATTCCGCTGGATGACAAGAGATACAGGTGGGGAGGGGGCGATGGGGGCAGGGGATTGGACCTGGGAGTGCTAAGCCCCCCTCCGTCCCTGCAGATATGCCTTCCACAGCTCCTCCTGGCTGGCAGCGGGCCGGGCCGAGCCAGCGGCTCCCGGCCGTGTCCACTTCCACCCCGACTCGCCGGCCAAGGGCGCCCAGTGGATGCGGCAGATCGTGTCGTTTGACAAGCTCAAGCTGACCAACAACCTCCTGGACGACAACGGCCACGTGAGAACCCTGCTGCGGGGTGGGCGACGGGAGGGACACAACGCAGCCCTGCCCGGGGGGGTCCTGCCACCTCCTATTTCCCACGCCCAGATCATCCTCAACTCCATGCACCGCTACCAGCCCCGCTTCCACGTCGTCTTCGTGGACCCACGGCGCGACAGCGAGCGCTTCGCCCACCAGAACTTCAAGTCCTTCAGCTTCCCCGAGACCCAGTTCATGGCGGTGACAGCCTACCAGAATCACCGGGTGAGCACTGGCCGGGGGGGACATCGGGGAACCCCCAGGGACTCCCTGACCCCGCTCCCCTCCGCAGATCACCCAGCTGAAGATCGCCAGCAACCCTTTCGCCAAGGGATTTCGGGATGGCGACCCCGAGCCGTGGTAAGAGAAACCCGGACGCTGTCCCCTCACCAGGGCGAGGAAGTCGAGCTGCCCCCTGAGCCCCCACTCCCCCTCTCTTGCAGGTGTGGGGTGCCAGCAGGGTCACTGCTGGGTGCGATGCCCCGCGCCAGGGGCACCCCGCTGCCTCCCCGCCCCGAGAAGCAGGAGAAAGGTAGGGGGGCTGAGTCCTTGCTGCTGCCTCTCCCCCCTGCAGGGTCTCCACACAGCCGTGGGGCTCTGGTTGCTGCCCCCCAACAACCGGCGGCACCCCCCAATTTCCCCGAGCTCCCCACACCCACCTTCCAGCCCCTCACTTGCCCCCCAGCTGTCTATGTGGGGGCCAAACCCCGCACACTGCCCTACGCCCTGCCCGCCTTCCCCCCGCTCAGCACCTACAGCCCCGCCGCAGCCCCCACCTTCGGCTACAGCCAGCAGTGAGGGGCGCACCCTCGAGCCCCCCCGGGACCTCCTTTCCAATCGACGGCAATGCAGAGCTGGGGGGGGAGCCACAGCGATGGCTTTATTCACCGTGAGGAGGCTCCGGGGGTCCACTGGGGGGGGAACTGGGGGCACAGCCAATGTTCCAAGCCCCTGGCATCTCACGGCTATTCCCAGGTGTCAGGGGCGAAGGCGAAGGGGCACAGCTTGTATCCGGCACCCACATAGAACTTATTCTGGAACTCCACCCTGGCGAGGAGAGGGGGGTGAGGGGTGCTCTGGAGGAGTCCATGGCCCCCCCACCCACACCTCCCCAGCAACCCATCAGCTTTGGGGGCTCACCAGTGCAGGCGCAGGGCGTGGAGGAAGGCGGAGAGCCCCTCCATCACCAGCAGGATGGCCACAGTCAGCACGGCAAAGGCGGCAAAGACGGGCACCAGCACCACACCGCCCACGTAGCTCAGCCCCACGAAGCCATTCCGCATCACCATGGTCCACAGGACCTCTGAGAGCTCTGGGAATGGGAGGGATAGGGGCAGGAGGGGAGAGTGAGGGTCAGCCCAGCTCTCCGGGGGACATGGGGGGCCGAGGGGACTCACGGGCATGCGCCAGGCTGAGCGCCCAGAGCCTCAGGTAGGATGCAGTGTTGGAGACGCAGCCCAGGCAGTACTCGATGGTGTGGATCGCCTGGTGCATGAAGATTTCAGCGAAGTCCAAGTGCTGCAGGGAGGAACAGGACACCGGACATCAGCAGGGGGCACAGACACCCCAACCCCACCACCCAAGCCCACCTGGGTGCCCCTCACCTTGGCATCAGGGCTGTGTCCCCCACTCTCCACATCCTCCTTGGTGGCATTGACGGAGTTCCCAGCCTCCTGCCCCTCCAGCAGTGGCTCCTGTTCCCCCGTGGCCACTGGCTGCACCAGGACAGCACCGGCAGTGAGACCTCCCGGTAACCCCCACGGAGCCCCCCACGGACCCAGCCTTACCGTCCTTGGGGCACGTTGCCGGCACCACTGGTACAGCGGCGTCCCCAGGAGCAGGACGGGCACTGACGCCAGCGCCAGCACCACCAGCACCATCTGCACTGGCACCTGCGGCACAGGGACAGCATTTTGGGGTCTACTCGCTCCGAGAACGGCCCCACTCCTCACACGGGCTTTCCCAGCCGGGGTAGGGAGCAGGTGCCCGCCAAGGCAGTGGGTGGTACCTGTCCCAGGTAGAGCGGGAGGTTCTCGGCGTTGGAGGTGAAGAGGAACATGTCGATGAAGTGGATGAGGATGCTGGGGGCCACGCGGGAGTCAGCAGCACTGAACTTGATCCACTTGTAGAAGATGAGGAAGACCAGGTAGCCAAAAAGAGCCAGGAGAAAAATCATCTCTGGGAGGAACTCCAGGACCAGCCGGTGCCGCTGCTTGAAGTGCCTGGGCGGGAGGACATCAACCACACTCAGCCTGCTCTCTGCACCCACCAAGGTGCAGGGGTACAAGACCCCAGCTGCCACCCCATTCCACCCAGGTGAGTCCAATCGCGGTCCCTTTGGCACAGCCAGAGCCCATGGGCACAGCCCAAGCACTCACAGGTGGTTGAAGACGCCCAGCACGACGCCGAAGCCCATGTGCACGATGCCCAGCACCACCGACATCTTCATCTTGAAGGAGTTGAGGAAGTTGAGGTGGTTGGTGGCCAAGCTCCAGATCTGCCATGGACAAGGTGAGTGAGACTCTGTGTCACCCCAAAGAGGGTTCCACTTTGTTGTCACCCCCATGGGACACTCACCGGGTCGATCCCAAATGGATACGGCCCTCGGAAGACGCCGGTGACGTTGGGGTCCAGGGTGAGGGAAGGGTGGGTGGCGAGGTACTCAGAGCTGGGGGAAGAGCGAGGGGTGTCAGCGCCAGCAGGGACTTAGGGACCTGGGCAGGGGGCACAGGGGCGGGACCCCACCTCCAGGAGGAGTGGTTGGCCATAGTGGCCACGCTCCAGGCGGAGGGGAAGATGGCAGTGGCTTTGCTGAAGCACTCGTTGTAGATGAAGCCGGTGTAGACGGAGAAGGCGCCCATGAGCAGGATGAGGTAGCGCCCCTCGAAGAACATCAGCCAGATCTGGGGCGGCAAACACGGCTCCCATGTCCCACAGCACCTCCCCTGCCCCACGCCATTCCCTGCCTCCCGCACCACCAGCCCTGACCCATACCGTCCCCCTCCAGAGCCACCAGCCCCATCCTGCATCATCCAACCCCATCCCACATCCCCAACCGCACCTCACATTTCCAACCCCATTCCATGCCCCCAACCCTATCCCACCCCTCCGTCCTGCTCCATGCTGCCCCCACCTCGTTGGTGCCCTGCCGCAGGCGGGGGCTGTCCTCATACAGCACCATCCAGAGCGCAAAGAGGAACATGAGCAGCCCGTGCCCCACGTCCCCAAACATGATGGCGAAGATGAAGGGGAAGGTGATGATGGCATAGGGCGCTGCAGGACACAGGGACTGCATCACACAGGGTGTCCCCGCTCAGCCCCAGGCCTCAGGGTGGGCCAGAGGGCCTTACCAGGGTTCACCTCCTGGTAACTGGCCACCCCGTAGGCGTCCACGATGCTCTGAAAGCCGGCAGTGAACTTGTTGGTGCGGATGAGGGTGGGGGGGCTCTCCGAGGTGGGGACGCGCTGCACGAAGCACTCCACGCTGGAGCCGCTCTGGTACTGCGGAGACAGCACCCAGTGCCTGATCCTGGCACCCCCAGCACTCTCCTGCTTGGCACGGGGAGCCTGACCCCAGCACCCACCCCACAAAACCTCCCTTCCCGGCAGCAACTAGCTCCCGGCACCCCCAGCCAGCACCCAGAGCCTGTTCCTGACACCCACCCCATAATCCCCCACTGCATGACCCATACCCCACTGTGATGACCTCTAGCATGAGAACACGGGGACACTGAGCAAGCCCAGAACAAGGACATTGAGACATGGAAAAACCCCTGGCATGAGGACATGGGAACACCGAGAAACCCTTGACATCAAGACGTGGGACACCAAGAAACCCAGGCACTAGGACATGGGAACACCAAGCAGCTCCTGGCACGAGGACACTGAGCAACCCCAGAACAAGGACACGGAAACACTGAACAACCTCTGGTGCAAGGACATGGGGACATCGAGCATGCCCAGGACGAGGACGGCGAGCAACTCACGGATCCCTGGCGCAGGGCGTCCTGTACTTGGGTGAGGTCCCGCACAGGGCACCAGACCTCGGCAATGAGGCACTTCTCGGTGACATCGAAGCTACACTGATTGAGGATGAGGTAGATGGCCTTCATCTTCTGCACCTGCATGCGCCAGGTGGGCAGCACCAGTGCCACCTTGTCCAGCACCTGTGCCAGGTACTGCTCCGTCTCCTCCAGCACCTGCAGGCACCTGTGTCAGTGATGGCGGTCCCAACGTGGCCCCCGGGTCCCCTCGTGGCACCCAACTCACCACGCTGAGGTCCTGGATCTGGCCGTGCAGCCCGGTAATGGTGTCTGTCCTGCTGGCCTCGCTCTCTGGGTACGGATACACCTGGCAGTGGAAGCTGGGACAGAGGGACATTGCCATGTCCGGGGTGTCAGGGCTCCCCAGCCCAGCCCCACGGCGGGGTCTAGAGTGGGTGTTACTAAATAAAACTCCCCGTGGGCGGACGCGTGGCCACTCACCAGTCCGAGATCTTGCGGATCTTCTGCCCAATCTGCTCGCCCCAGTAGGAGATGAGGAAGATGACCCAGGTGATGCTCTCACCCTGGGGACAGCACAGCCCATGTCACCCCGGTGTCCTGGCCCCCCGAGCCGTGCCAGCCCCCTGGGTGCTTCCTCACCGTGGCCGGGTCATCCATGGGCTCGGGCATCTCCACGAAGGAGGCCACCAGGTACCCACGGCAGGCACGCCACAGCAGCCGCTCGAAGGCGGTCACTCGCCACGGGTGGATGACACCGGCCACGAAGCTGTGGAGACACGGCAGGCACATTGGGATGGGCGAACCATTCCATGGCCGCACCACTGCCCCGCAGGTCATCTCCAAGCTTTATCCCACAGCTTCCCAGCTGCCCCATGGCCACACCACTGCCCCAGAGCCCCTCTCCAACCCCTGCCCCACACCCGATCCCCTCTCACTTGATCTTGCGCTCGAGGTGCTGGTGCAGGGAGGGGTCGATGATGGGCTCTCGGTCCGAGAGCGCCCGTGGCCGCGGCGGGGAGCCCAGGGGGGCCTGTGGTGATGCGGAGCAGAGGGATGAGCCTGGGGGAAATTAAGGCACCAAGCAGCACCCCCAGGTGGGCGGGGACCCCCGGACCCACCGGCAGGCTGGTGAAGCGCTGTCCCTCACGCAGCACATGCAGGTACTGGCGCAGGTCCCGCAGGCGGCCGCGCAGGGACGCGCGGTTCCGAGTGACCTCGCGCAGCTCCTGTGCCAGCTGCTCCGACTGCTCCTGCACCCGCAACGCTTCCCGCGCCGCCGGCGCCCGCGGGCTCTCGGGACACGGCCCCGGCGCTCGCCCCGCGCCCCGCAGCTCCTGCTGCAGGAACGCTGCGGAAGGCGGAGGGACACGGTCAGACGGAGGGGCCGAGCGGGACATCCCCGTGACAAGCCCCCTCAGTCAGCCCCGCGCCCCCCGGCACTCACTGAAGGTTTTCTCCATCTCCTCGCAGCGCCGCACCTCGCCCACGAAGCGCCGCTGGAAGGGGCTCACTTTGGGGTTCAGCTGCGGGGGTACAGTTAAGGCATGGCCCCCACAGGATTGGGGGGTCCAGCACCGCGGGGGAACAGGCAGCCCAGGCAGCAAACCCACCATGACCGACTTCCCTGTTCCCAGGGCACCCTAAAACACCCACACCAAACACGACCAGGCCAAACCCCGTGTGCCCAGAGCACCCTAAACCACCCACCCCAGCACCAGTGCACCCAGGCGCATCCAGCCGGACCCCCTGCACCCCAGACACCCTAAAACGATCCCCCCCAGCCCATACTCACGTCTCTGAACTCCAGCAGCCCGCGCTCGCCCAGCTCGCTGATGCAGCTGTAGGCAGAAGCCGACTGGAGGAAGAGCTGGGCCAGGCAAACCTCCTCGCTGCGGAACAGAGACCCCATGGCCCCCCGAGACCCCCAGTCCAGCCCGGGGTGCGGAGGCGTCAGGGCACACGCCTGGGGATGGGATAGAATGGAATACGAGGGAACGCGGTGGGATGGGAATGGGAACCTGAGAGAAAGGGGAGTGAGGGCTGGAAAGGGGGACAGCAGGACAGTGGGTCACCGCGGGGTCTCGGCGGCTGCGGCGACGGAACCGGGATGTCCCCGCGCTGTGACCGTGGCAAACCGGCCCGCTCGGTCACACGCGGCTGTGCCCAGCACCGGGCTGGCAAAGTACTTTCGAAACCCCCCCTTCACC
>VZRL01007074.1:27619-41100 GCA_013397895.1 Origma solitaria
GAGCGTAGCGCAGTGTCCAGGCCGCCAACTCTGCCCCAAACAAGATCTGGGCTGCCACTACCCGCCACCGGGGGCGGCCACACACCCGGGGCGCCCCCCGGGCCCCTCAAGCCGCCCCAGGCCCACCTTTCCACCTCACCTGCCCCAAGGGCCCGCGGCGTCCTGACCCCTGGCCGCCCCCGCGAGCACTGCGCATGCGCGAGCGGCGCCACGTCGTGGGCGGAGCGAGCGAAGGCAGACGCGCTTCTCATTGGTCGGAATCCCGCGATGGGCGGGAGGGTGGGAAGGAAGAGGAGGGAGCGTCGCTGATTGGACGGAGCCGGGCCGTGCTGTGCGGTGATTGGTGGGGAGGGAGGAGGGGCGTGTCCGGTGGGCAGGCCGAGGCGGAAGCGTGTGTTCATGGCGGAGGTGCGTGGTGACGGTGGCGGCGCGGAGCCTCTCGTTCTTCCAGGCCTTCCCGGTTCTCCGGGCCTTGCCGAGCCTCCGGAGCCTTCCGGCTGGTTCCTGGAGCAGATCGGAGCGCGGCTCCCGAAGGGTCTCGGATCTGGAGTGGCCCAGACGCTTGGACTCACTACAAAGCCCGGCACTGCCGCTGGCGGGCTCAGCGTTGGCACCGAGCGCCGGTACCGTCCCTGGGGGGGGCACCGGGGGTGTTTCACTTTCCCTATTAAACTGCCTTTTTCTCAACCCCGTCGCCCAGTTCTCTCCCTCCAACCCTCCCGGGGGGATCCCTGCGGGATTCAGCCACGGCAGCGCACAGCCCGGCAGGAATGGACATCCCTTTGCCTGCACAGCCAGCCGCGCAACATGGAGCCGCGTGGAGCGAGGGAAATCGTGGCATCGTGGGCCGCAGTAAATGAGAACGTGGGGCAAAGGACGCTGATACCATGGGGCCGAGGAAACCGGGATCACAGAGCAGGAGAAACCGGGAGCATGAGACAAAAGAAACTGAGATCATCCCAGATCGAGGGCTTGGGAACAGGGAGTGGCTGAGGCAGAGTCCTCAAGGAGCGGGACACAGGACACCCCGCTGCTGTGGGGTACCAGTGGAAATAGAACCCCAAAGAGCCAGAAAAGGGGGATATGGGACCAGGACGGAGGAAGGTGTGGGGGATAAGGGACTTTAGGGGTGCGCAGGGGTGGAGGGAGGTGAAAAGGAAGCACGCAGGGTGTCGGCAAACACCTTTCATTGCACCCGGGCACCGGGAGCAGCAGCAGATGTGCTGAGGGGGGAGACGCCGAGTGGGATGTGGGGACCCTCAGAGCAGGGCACAGTCATTCCTATATGTGACCTTGGAAGTGGCCCGGATGAGCCAAAGGTTCTGCTGGCTGTACGGGGGATGGCGTGGGGCACTGAGGGGCTCCTGGCCCCTCCTGCACTTCAGGCACCCGCGGCAGTAGGAGAAGGTGTCAAAGCTGAACTTCCCGTGGTACATTCCCAGGCTGCTGTTCCCTGGAATACACACACAGGACCCCAGTGGATGGCTGGATCTGGCCATCCTTTGGGTCAAAGAATGCAAAATTAAGCTCCCAGCTCTGTAAAAGTGGTACCACGACTTCATGCAGCTTCTTTCCAAGCCATGGATGAGCTTCCCAGGAATGTGACCCATAGAAGACAATGAAGGTGACGTAGTGCAGAGCCAAGTGGATGTTTGGAGTGGGAAGATCAGCCTGGGAGGGAGAAAGATTACAAAAAGCCCTCTCATCAGTGGATTTCACCATTTCAGGTAACGTGTTTAGCAACCGGAAGGGCGGTCACTGATGAGGCAGTGGCGGCAGCAAGATGCTCCCACCAGGTGAGCTTCCCTACCACAGGAAATCCCCTCCAAAACCTATCCCATCCATGCTGGATCCAGCACGGATGCAGGCAAGACTCTGGGAGTAGAGAGGCACAATGACCAAGGTGGCTTGGGTGAGGTGGGACCCAGCAGCAAGGATGAATGTTGGGAGGTGGAAGCTGGCTGGCCAGGAGCAAGCACAGGAAAGCCAGGCAGGCTGGCGAATAGTAAGGAAAACCACATGTCACTTGATAACCGATGGGATAAAATTCCATGAGTCATCCTGAGCCAGTCAGTCTTCCGGATAAAGCGCCAGCCTTGATTGGGGTGATAATTTGGGTTCAGTACTTTGCACATCGGCAGCCGCAGGACAAAGGGAGGTCACTGATGGCTTCTGGCCAGCTGAGTGGGAAGGCAGGAAAACAGGTGGAAAACAGGAATGGAAAACAGGAGCTGGTAGTGGAGATCATCCCATGGAAAGTGGGTGTCTCCATCGTGGAATCCCAGAATGGTTTGGGTTGGAAAGAACCTTAAAGATTATCCAGTTCCACCCCCTGCCAAAGGCAGGAACGATTTCCACTACACCAGGTTGCTTCAAGCCCTGATTCCCTATGCTTTAAGCAAGACATTTCCATGGACCCAGGGAACACAGAGCTTGGGATGGGAAATATGGAGAGAAGGAGCTTCAGGGTTCTCCATAGGTGTCCAGCAAAGCCCAAGAGCCCAAGGTGAAGCAAAGAGTTCTGGAGGAGTATTTCCCTATGGACCGCTAAGCCGTCTGGAGCTGAGAGCTCCCCCCGAGACCCTTCCTGACCATGGGTGGGATCACACTGGGCTCCCCATGGCCAGGATGGGATTTTGGACCTACCAATCCCCCCAAAGGGCAGCAGTGTCAGTGTCACATGCATCAGGGTGTCGTTGCCATAGAAACTGTCACTGCTCATCTGCTCCAGGACCCGGTTCACCACCTGGGAGGGACATGGAGAAGGTGGGACATGGATCTCCTACCCCATTTCCATACTTCCAGCTGCAATCCATGCCCCCTAACTAGGGCTTTGTGCTCTAGGGGAACCACCTGGAGCCCAAATGTGGCTGAATACACCTGTCAAGGAGCACAGGGCAGGTGTAGTCCTGGCTTGGCTCTGCCTTGTCATTGGAGGAGAAGGCGTAGATGGCCAAGGGCCGCTCCTGGCTGTCGATGAAGTCAATGGCTTCATCCATTTTGGCGATGACAATGATGAGCAGGATGGGCCTGAAGATCTCCTCCTGCACGATGGGGTCCGAGGGCAGCACGTCTGCCAGCACTGTGGGAGCTGCTGTGGGAGAGGAAACCCGACAGCATCAGCCAGGCACAGAGGCTGGGGGTGACACCTTGGTTGTTTCCCCCAGACCCACCTCGTCTACAAAAGGACAGCTGGCCAAGCACCCAGTTCCTGTCATAACCTTTTCCAAACACCCAAATGTGCTCCGTGCAGGGATGAAGCCATGTGTGACCCCCAAGTCCTCACCGATGTAGCGCTCCGCCTCGTCCGTCTGTCCCCCGATGGCCACACGCCCGCTGCACAACAGCGCCCGGATGTGCTGGAGCTGCTTGTCACTCACAATGCGGTCACCACAGCGAAGCAGTCCTGCAAGGAAATTATAAAGGTCCCCTTGTGTCACCATTTGTCCCTACCAACAGCATCCCAGGAGGCTGGGCATGGAGGAAGGAAGTTGGGCAGCACATGGAATCAGGGATGGTGTGTGAGGCAGGCTCAGAGAACAACTCCATGCATGCAGGGGTGCCCCAGCCATGCCACAGGGATGGGGACAGTGTCCCACCTGGTCCAGGTAGCCTGACAGCACTTCTGCCACGAGTCTCTCCATCTTCTTGGACACCTCCAAGGGTTTGACAATGACACAGTTCCCTGGGGGGAGACAGACAGGATGTTGGATCAATGACATGGTGACAGCCAGCCCTTCTGGGGACGAGGTGCCCTTGCCAGTGCTCAGCACTGCTGGGATCCTCCAGGGCAGGGGACTGGAAGGCTGGGCTCACCGTCAGCGATGGCCCCGATGAGGGGCACCAGGAAGAGTCGGACAGGGTAGTTCCAGGGCACTATGATGAGCACCACCCCGTAGGGTGAAGGCAGAGTCCAGCTGCATCGCCTGTGGCACACCCGTCAAGTCAGGTCCCTCCCTGCACCACCATCCCACCTGGCTCTGCCTCCCTTCCCCTCTCTCCTCTTCCCTCTCACCAGAGTCCTGTTCATGTGTTCATCCTTCATCCAGCGGGACAGGTTGTTCAGGGTCTCATGGAGCTTGTTCTTGCACAGGAGGATCTCGGATAATTTGGTTTCAAAGGGTGCCTGTGGACACGAAGGACCCAACGTGTCACGTTGGCATGTCCTGCTGCTCTTACCCTGATGCTCCACAGTGTTTTTCCCAGGATTTGGGGACTGGAGCCCTCTACATCCCTTGCTGGATTTGCATCACCAAGGGTGTTAAGTGCCCCTGGTATCTACAGTGTGAGGTTTTGAAGCACTGATTGCTTAAAATAGGAAAAATCATGCAGATCCCATTCATCCAGACAAGAGGAAGAATGGGGCGGGTGTCCAAAGGAACTAGGATGGAGAAGACGATGAGCCCTGTGTGGTGTTAAGGCTCCAACTGGAGAGCCGGGGGATCCAGGCTCGGAGAGTCACAGTCTGGGTGAGCTCCGAGGGAGGGAAGGGGGTGACATCAGGTGGGAAGTTCAGGGCAGGGAGCAGGGACAGAAATCAGGGATTAACCTGCCCAGGGAAAAGGGAATCTGAGGCTGGTGGGTGTGGGAATGGCTCTTGATGTCAAGAGGCTCCCCACAGCCCCCTCCGCCCATGCCAGTGCAGGGATGGGCTCTGGAGGAGGGTGACTACGACATGCTTCACCTCAGTGTCCCAAATCCAGAGGCTGCGAGCCCAGGGCAGAGCCCAAGCAGGGCTGGTGAACCCAACAGGAGGAGGACAAAGCACCTTCAGCTGAGCTGTGGGAGCCCCTCAGCTCCTCCAGCCACCAAGTCCTCCTGTTCCTGGCCCCTCTCGCCTTGCCCAAGCCAGAGGCAGTGGCCTCCAGGATCTCCTGCTTCTTTTCATGCAGGAAACGTCCTAGAGCCTCCAGCTGGGCCACACGGTATTCCATGGGCCGTGTCTTCCCAGAGAGCCAGGATACCCACAGGTGGCTCACCAGCCCCGCAAAGGGGTTCCCACTGTGGGGACAGGGGCATCAGAGGGGACCCAGCCCCATCCCAGCTCCTCAGAGCTCTGCATCACCCCAGCCCAGCATTCAACTCCTGCTCCAGGGAGAGGGCAGAGCACCAGGACCCCTCTGGCCACCCCTCTGTCCCACCACACTCTCACCTCATGCCATCACCATGCACATTCCTGTTCCCAGCTTCACCCTCGAGGGCTCTCCTGGCCTCGCTCTCGGGGAGCTGTGGGAAGACAGTTCCTGTCTCCACGGCCCCAAAGGTGTGGTGTGGGATGGCTGCACCGGGGCTGTCAACCACACCTTCCCTCTTCCTGGCGAACAGGGTGGCTGCCAGCTTCCTGTCCTGCCTCTTGGTGGCCTGCCCTGACCCTGGGCCACCTGCCCTGCCACACGTGACCGCTGGCTCCATTCCAGCTAAAACAGCTTGGGATGGGAAACGCCCCCCCAACCCTCCCGGTCCCCCCCAAACCAGAGGACAGAGGCACAAAGAGAGGCTGGGAGAGAGCACAATGCAAAGTCTTTACTACAGGCAGAGTTACACACAGCAAAGAATAGCGAGGAGGGAGAGAGGTTCATTCCAAAGGAAAGGTCCATGTCAGGGGAGATGGGGCTGATGGGAGTGCTTCTCCACCAGAAAGAAAAGTTTGGAGTGATAAAAAGAGTTTTTGGTTATTTCAGCTGTGTCTTGGAAAATGGTTCAGAGCAGAGGCCACAAGGGTGTGGGAGGGGATGTCCATCCCAGCTGTCCAACACGCTCCAGTGAGGCAAAGGACGCAGTGAGGAACTGGGGACGGTGATGAAGAGGGAGAGGCGGGCAGTCCCAGTTCTCCATTCCAACTCTGTGCATGGCAACCCTCGGAGCAGGATGTGGGAAGCTCAGAGCAGGGTGCAGGTGCCCCTGCGCTTCACCTCGAAGGTGCTCGTGAGGAGCCCCAATTTCTGCTGGGTGTAGGGGGGGTAGCGCGGGGTGTTGAGCGTCTCCAGCCCCATGTTCCGGTGCAGGCAGCCCCGGTGGTGGGAGAAGGTGTCAAAGGTGAACTTCCCATGGTATTTTCCCAGGCCACTGTTCCCTGGAACACACAGGACAGATCCATGCTCAGGACAGGACTCTGCTCCTGATGATGCCTTCTCCAAGTATCAACACGAAGGGAAAAAATGCCTACAGGATTTTCTGAGCAGCACTGACATGGTGGAGGAATTTCATCTTTCCCAGTGCCTCACTCCAGCCAATCCTGCTGCTGCAGCTCAGCAGTCTGGAGGACCCAGGGTCTCCTTTTTACTCACCTTCATTTATCTACACAAGCTTTGTTGGGTTTTACAGGTCCTGATTTCTCTCCATGATGCTCCACCATATCTCCCTGCGGTTGGAGCTGTTTCATCTTCTTCCCAGAACTCTAAAAACCTGTAGCCACATTGGCAACACCAGTTCTCTCAGTTCCTGTGGCTGGTTTAACTGGAGGTTAAGAGCCCAGTGACTTCCTGTGGAAGCTTTGGTGCCATCTCACCCCAATGACTTCAGCCCCTTCACCTGCTGGTAAAGTGGCTTTACCTGATAATTGGAGGTGGTTGGTCTGAATCATTCCCAATTAAGATATGTTACAGAATGGGAAGTACCAAAAATTGTTCCCTGAGCCACAGGCAGGTGAGGAATTAATTGTCCAGGTGTTTCATTATGTCTGACTCAGGTGTCAAGCCCTGACGGAGATGCTGAGCAAGGGCATCACCAAATGAAAGGATTTATCGCTGAAATATTTTGGGGAGAGACATTGGGAAATATTCTGGGGAAACAACATTCTTGTATTTCTGTATCCCTGGACCATGCTGCACTCATGGCCCAGGGCTGAGCGACCTCACTTTTCACTTGAGAAAGCAAAAATTGGTGCCTCTGGACACCTAAAATTTCTTCTTCTCCCAGGAGGATCTCCGAGATCCCGTAAGAGATTCTCCAGGTATTTCTAAGTGTTTTGTTCCTACTATTTAGTCATAAAATTTGGAATGAAGATACAGCCTGGCTCCTGAGGGACATGAAGGGACCCTGCCCAGCACCACACTGGCTGCAGGAGGAAGCTTACGGGTCTCAGACCCTTCCTCACCATGGCTTGGGCCACAGATCACACCTGGCTCCCAATGGCCTGGATTTGGGATTTTGGACCTACCAATCCCTCCGAAGGGCAGCGATGTCAGTGTCACGTGCATCAGGGTGTCATTGCCACAGAAGCCGCCACTGCTCGTCCGCTCCAGCACCTGGTTCACCACCTGGGAGGGAGCAGAGAAGGTAGATGAGGGACTTGCATTTGGCACACATCCCCCAGTTCACCCACTGGATGTTCCCAGAGTATTTGGGCTCTAAAGACACTTCAGATCACATCCTGGGGGTCACTGAGGTGGTGCCCGACTTCCCTCCCCACTTCTTCTGCTCCATGGACACACCTTGCTGTCACAGGAGAAGGCATAGAGGGCCAGTGGCCGTGGCCGTGCGTTGATGAAGTCAATGGCTTCATCCATGTTGGCGATGACAACGATGGGCAGGACGGGCCCAAAGATCTCCTCCTGCATGGCAGGGTCCGAGGGCAGCACGTCTGCCAGCACTGTGGGAGCTGCAGAGAGGAAACCCGACAGCCATCAGCTGGGCACAGAGGTCAGGGATGAAACCTCCCCTCAAGACCCATTTTTAAGCACCCCTAAAACTCTATTCCCTCTAGAAGCTCTCCTCTCGATGCAGACCCCCTGCAAACCCCAAATGTGCTCCGTGCAGGGATGAAGCCATGTGTGACCCCCAAGTCCTCACCGATGTAGCGCTCCGCCTCGTCCGTCTGTCCCCCGATGGCCACACGCCCGCTGCACAACAGCGCCCGGATGCGCTGGAACTGCTTGTCACTCACAATGCGGCCGAAATCTGGGGATTCTCGGGGGTTGGGGCCAAAAAACTCAGTGATAGCCTCGCGCAGGGCAGGCATGAGCTTATCCTGCATCTCCACGGTGCAGAGCAGGTAGTCGGGTGCAATGCAGGTCTGCCCTGCATTGAAGAAGCGGCCCCAGGCCACACGCCGCGCCACATTGGTCACGTCGCAGGTGTCGGACACGTAGCAGGGGTTCTTGCCCCCCAGCTCCAGCGTGACCGGCGTCAGGTGCTTGGCAGCGGCCGTCATCACAATCCGCCCCACCGGGGGGCTGCCTGCGGGCAGGAAAAACACGGATTGAAGCGGGGATCCCACCAGCCATCGCTCTGGCTCTGGGATGTGGCACTGGGTCTCACCAGACCTCAGCCACACATCCCAGATCCTCCAGCAGATCCTGGCAGCACATCCAGGCAGGGCTCTGGTCTGTCCCACGGGACGTACCAGTGAAGAAGATGTAGTCGAACTTGTTCTCCAGCAGCCTGGTGGTCTCCGGCACGCCGCCAGTCACCACAGCAAAGCAGTCCTGCAAGGAAATGAGAAACATCCCCTTGTGTCACTGTGTGCCCCCACCAACAGCAGGACGCTGGGACATTGGCCGAGCACGGAGGGAGGAGGTTCCGCACGTGGATGATGTGTGGGGATGGTGGGTGTGAGGCAGGGCTGGGAACACCATGGCCCGGGAACAAGGGGCAAGGACAAGAAGAGCTTCTCACATTGTCCAGGTAACAGCTCAGCGTTTCGGCCACGAGTCTCTCTGTGTTCTTGGAGATCTCGGAGGGTTTGATGATGGCGCAGTTCCCTGGGGGGAGATGAACAGGACATGAGCGCAGTGACATGGTGACAGCCAGCCCTACTGGGGAGAAGACCCCTGGGGAGACCCTGGCACTTCCAGGGCAGGGGACTGGAAGGCTGGGCTCACCGTCAGCGATGGCCCCGATGAGGGGCACCAGGAAGAGTCGGACAGGGTAGTTCCAGGGCACTATGATGAGCACCACCCCGTAGGGGTCCTTGCGGATGAAGGCAGAGTCCAGCTGCATCACCTGCGAGGAAAAACATGACCTCAGCACTGCCTTCCCCACCAGCAATGCCTCCCCCCCATTTCCGTTTTCCCAGGGCTTCCTTCTTACCAGATTCTTGTCCACGTGCTCATCCTTCATCCAGTGGGACAGGTTGTTGAGAGTGACGTTAAGCTCATTCTTGCAGAGGAGGATCTCGCTGAAGAAAGCCTCAAAGGATGGCTGGGGACAGACATTATCGAAGTGTCACCCCAACACCAACCCCATTACTGACCCTGTCACCCTAACACACCTAACACCCCATCATGTCAACATCAACCCCACCACCCCAGGAGGCATCTCTCCCCTCTTCCAAACATGAATATCGGGAGAATCTCTTAAGCAGAAGTTTCCATCGCCTCCTGTAACTCCCAGGGAATACCAGTGTCCCAGAAATGTTATGAAAATAGGTATTTGGCCAGAAGGAAAAAAACCCCAAAATTGAACATTTTCATGGTATTTAACAAATTCCTGAGCTCAGCGCTGTGAACAGAGCCCTGAGCCAAGGGGACACCGAGCAATGTCACCAGAGCTCCTGAAGAGCTGGTCCTGGTGCCAGAGGCAGGATGCTCCTGCATCCTGACCAATTGGATATTCAAGCTGGAAGCAAAGCCCCAAGCTCCCTTCTACCACCTGTGGGCAAAAGCTGCACTTAAGACCTTGACTAAAGGGAAATAGTAAGAACTACAGCTTAATTAAACCTCTTATGATGGAGAAGTGGGTCCTTTCCACAGCCACAGAGCACAGATCGGGATCGTATCATCCTTGCAGAAGAAGTGTGAAGATACCAGGGATAGCCCAGCAGGCTCAGTGGAGCCCCTTCATGACTGTGGAGTGCAGGTGGAGCCAAAGATCCTGTGCTGTGACATTGTATTTTAGATTCCTCCAACCCAGAAACATCCCTGAATTGGAGCCTTCCTCCCATCCCCATACCACTTTGGGGTTGGGAAGGCTGGTTGCTGATTCCCAGGATCTTCCACTACCAAGAGAGCTTCACGTCCCCAAAATGCAGCTGCCAGGGGGTGCAAGGACCCTCCTCGATGTGAGGGCTCAGCAGGCACAGGGGATAATCAGGTGAAGCAATCAGGATGACGATGGCATCACTAGGACGAGGAAGATGATGGTTCATGAAGAATTTTGATGGGATATGAAGGTTGTGAGATAGGACATTAAGACTGAGGTCATCCGAGTGCCACCAATCATCAGCATCAGAGAGGAACTGGCACTGCTGGAGGTGAGGAACTACCTCAGGTACGTAAGAGCAGGTGAAGTGTCCATCTAGCTATGACGGCCTGGCTGCATAACAAGCTCATTACTGGACAACCAGATCTAATTAGGTGTAATTAGGAAAGATGATGGACACACTCAGAGCACTGATGCATATCAAGGCCTGGCTGAAGGAGGAGGCCTCACCTCTAGCAAGGCAAGGCAATTAGGAGCCTTGGGAGATGGCAGGATGTGTAAAGATATGGCTGAGGGTATGGGCCACTGCACTGATGCTGAACAAAGAGCAGTGAGAATCATATCATGGAATCCTGGAATGGTTTGGGTTGGAACGGACCTTGAAGCTCATCCAATTCCAACCTGTCATGGGCAGGGACACCTTCTGCTAGCCCAGACTGCTCCAAGCCCCATCGAACCTGGCCAGGAACACTTCCAGGGATGATGAGCTGAGACCACAGGAATTCTCCACAGTGCGGATGCTCCCGCTTCGCCAGCGGATCATCCAGGAGCTCCTGGCATGCTGCAATCCCTGAGCCACATCCAGGGCCCTGCCCATGCCACCCTGCCAGTGAAACCAGTCCCTTGGAGGCCCTGGGAGGAATGTGCAGTGCCAGCACGTTGCACAATGCCAGGTGTGCTGGGCTGGCCAGGAGCACCCCAGGACATGACACTCTTTGGAGGGCACACAGACCACCAGGACGCAGAGTGTGAAATGCTCCCACCTCATGTCAGCCAACAGGGCCTTTGCCTGATTTCAGGGCACCGAGGATGGGATAAACAGCACAGTCCCTCCACTATCCCTGGATCTGCAGGGATCCAGCACTTATAGACGCACCAGCCTGGGAGCACAGAAAGGGGGAAGAAAGACCCTAAGGAAGGGACACCCCCGTGCCCAGACCTCCATGAGGATGCAACACCCAGACAAGGATGTATGAAGGACCCAAAGATGTGATGCCAGTGGCCCCCAATTCCCAGCCCCTCTTACCTTGCCCATGTCCAATTCAGTGGCCTCCAGGATCTCCTGCTTCTTGTCATCCAGGAAGCGTCCCAGTGCCTCCAGCTGGGCCACGCGGTATTCCATGGGCCGCGTCTTCCCAGAGAGCCAGGATGCCCGCAGGTGGCTCACCAGCCCTGCGTAGGGGTTCCCACTGTGGAGATGGGGGTGTCAGAGGGGACCCAGCCCCATTCCATCTCCTCAGAGCTCCATGTCACTCCAGATTCACATTGTTCCATCCCAGCATCAAACTGGAGCCTGAGATTCCCTGAGGACAGGGCAGGGAGTCCACACACACCTGTCTCCCTCACTGCTGGGAGCAGCCCAACACGGCACCATTCCCAGCAGATCCTGTCTTCTCCTTTGGGCCATGCTAGGAAGTGCTGGCACACAGACCTCAAATTTTTCCCCCAGCACCAGCCTGAGGTCCCCATCACCCTGGCACTGCCAGTTTCCCCTGCCCACCTCCCTGTCTCCCTCCTGCCCCAGCCCCTTGACTCACCACACAGAGCTGCAGACCATCGGCATCGGCCCCTTCCCGATCCCACTGCCTCCACTGCACCCAGCAGCTTTCCCAGGATCTTTGCCAGGATCACTGCCCGCGGTGTTGCACTTGCCATAGCCCAGGGGCTGCTGACTGGGGAGCTCGAGGGGCTGCTGCATGCCAAGCTGTTGGAAGGAGCTGCCAGTCTCCATGGAGAGCACGGTGACCCTGGGGAGAGACACTGCGTGGGTTATGCCAGGACAGAAGCGCTGGAGGTGCCGGCTCGATCCCAAGAGGAGTCACCCGTGGCACCTTTGAAGGGTGTTGTGGTGCTTGGGGCCGAACTGGTTGTGGGGTGACTCAGCCCAGGGCAGCTGCCAGAGGCCCTGGGAGATACCTGGGATTCCTGGGATAATCGCCATCCTCTGGACACTGCCCACGCTGCCCTGCTGGTGTGGGGTCACCTATGGGGACTTCAGGGATAATACACCCCCAAATCTGGGGGGCAGAGCTGCAGCTCCCCATCTGTCACCCTCTCCCCCTCCATGCCCAGACACCTACCCTACCTTGAGGGAACCCCCCAGTGCCCCACAGGCCCCACCAGTGTGGTGGCTGCCAGAGGGGTGCCATGCAGGAATGCCAGTCTTGGGGACCCCACAATGCCTACCTGGGGAGTTGTGAGGAAGCTGGAGGAGCACGAGGCCAGGCAGGCACGGCCAAGGCTCGGGGTGAGGGTCCCTAAATGCTGTGGGGCTGGGCCCCATGGCCAGGGGCGGGCAGGATTGGGCCCCGCCTCCGTGGGGCTGGCAGTGGGGACAAGGTCTGGGATGGGACAGAATTGGACCTCCCCCATGGGATGGTGGCACTCAGGAACTCCCACGACCACCAACCAAACCACCACCGTGAACCTTAACCTATTTGGACCCCACAGACACACCTCATCCTGCTCCCATGACCACTCTGACCCATGGGGTCCCCACAGACACCCCTCATCGTGCTCTCATGACCACCCTGACCCATGGGATTCCTACAGACTCCCCTCATCCTATTTCCCAAAGGTTCCATGATCAATAGAAACCCGTTCTCCTGTTCCCATGATCACCCTGACCCATGGGGCTCCCTCTGACACTCTTCATCCTGCTTCCCACAGGTTCCATGAGCAATAGACTCCCCTCATCCTGCTCCCAGGACCACCCCCTGGAAGGGCTCTTTCCCCCAGCACCCCAGGGTGGCTCCCCTTGCCTGGGACGTGGGGGACCCTCAGGATGGGTGTTGCCCCTGCCCCACTACTGTGACCCTTCCAGGGCTGTTCCCTGTCAACCCCCCTATCCTGCAGGAACCAGCACCCTCCCAAGAATCCCATCTCAAGAATCCCCCGATACCGGCTGGGCCAGATCCTGCCCTGGAGATGTCATCCCTTCCGCCCTACTCAGCAGTGCTCCCACCCTGCCCCGGGGCACCCTCCCAGCCCCAGCGTTGGGGTGACACCAGGGTAGGCACATGTCCCGCACGCCGAGATTGCAGTGTCCCCCCTCCCAGGCACTCTGGCACACCCCCCGGGCGGGAAGGGGAAGCGAAAGCGGCAGGGCCCAGCACCCAGTGCCACGGGGCACCCCGAGGAGGCAGCACCCACCCCGAGGCCTGGTGGGAACGCTGGGATGGTTGGGGAGGCACAAGGAGGCTGTGCGATGCGATGGGGGAGCGATGGATGCTGCGCGGGGGGGTCAGGGTGCTGTGCGCGTTGGGGTGTGATGGGTGCTGCAGGGGTCGGGGTGCTGAGAACGGGCGCGGGTGGGGGGCACTGGAGAGTGCGGGCAGGGC
>VZRL01007074.1:70443-88700 GCA_013397895.1 Origma solitaria
CGCTGCGGGAGCTGCACGCCGAGGCGGCCGCGCTGGCCGAGCGCCGCGGCCGCCAGCTGCAGGATGCCCTGGACCTCTACACCGTTTTTGGGGAGAGCGACGCCTGCCACCTCTGGATGGGCTCCAAGGAGACCTGGCTGGGGCAGCTGGAGGTGCCGCAGGCGCTGGAGGACCTGGACGTGACGCAGCGGAGGTAGGAAGGAGCCCCCGCCGTGGCGATGCTGCCGTGCCCTGTCTCGAGTTGCTGCCCGTTCTGAGCCTGGGTGTTCCCGCAGGTTGGACGGGCTGGAGCAAGACATGGCCACCGTGGCTTCCCAGATCGTCGCGGTCAACCAGGCGGCCGACGGGCTCCTGGCCAGCGGGCACCCGCGCAGCCCCCAGGTGCGGCAGTGCCGGGAGCAGCTCAACGAGAGGTGAGGTGGCGGGTGACGCCGGGGCGGGCAGGTGACACGGTGACCGTGCCTTCCCCGCCATCCCCCGCCTCTGTCCCGCAGGTGGGGCCGGTTCCGGGAGCTGGTGTCAGAGCGCCGGCGGGCCGTGGGTTCGGCACTGCGCCTCCTCAACTACAACCTGGAGTCCGAGGAGACCCAGAAATGGCTGCGGGGCAAAGCCCGGGCGGTGGAGGCTACAGCCGAGCTGGGCCGCGACCTGGCCGGCGTCCTGGCCACCCAGCGCAAGCTCTACGGCATCGAGCGGGAGCTGGCGGTGGCCCAGGACCGCCTGGCTGCCCTGCGCTCCCAAGCCGAGCGCCTCGCCGAGGAGCGGCCTGAGGTGGCCCCAGAGGTGGCCCAGAAACTGGCAACGGCCACGTCCGCCTGGGATGAGCTGCAGGCAGCCCTGGCAGAGCGGGCAGCGTCCCTGGGGGAAGCCGGGCAGCTCCGGAGCTTCCTGCAGGACCTGGATGACTTCCAGGCATGGCTCTTCAGCGCTCAGAAAGCCGTGGCAGCCGTTGATGAGGTGCCGGCATCGCTGGGGGAGGCAGAGGAGATGCTGCAGCGGCACGAAGCTGCCCGGCGCGACGCTGAGGAGCACGCGGGAGCCTTCGCTGCCTTGGCGGAGGCAGGGGAGCGGGTGCTGGGGGGGCAGACGGACCCTGAGTACGAGGGGCTGCGGCAGCGCTTGGGCGGTGTGAAGGACGGCTGGGCTGCCCTGGGCAAGATGGCAGAGGCTCGGAAGCGCTTCCTCACCCAGTGCCGCGACTTCCAGGAGTTCCTTCGTGACACCAAGCAGGCGGAGATCCTCCTCACCAAGCAGGTGGGTGCCCAAGTGATGCCCTTCGGGTCTCTTGGCTCACGGGCACCCCAAAAAGGGGTGACTGTGCACTGACCCTTCACCATGGCCCGCAGGAGTACACGCTGTCCCACCTGGAGCTGCCCCCCACGCTGGAGGGCTCAGCCGCTGCCCTGC
This sequence comes from Origma solitaria, assembly GCA_013397895.1. Classification (NCBI taxonomy): domain Eukaryota; kingdom Metazoa; phylum Chordata; class Aves; order Passeriformes; family Acanthizidae; genus Origma; species Origma solitaria. The sequence goes on from VZRL01007074.1 coordinate 71,851, forward strand.
ACCGCTTCCAGAACTTCCGTGCAGGTGTGGAGAACAACGCCGAGAAGGTCCCACAGGTGGTGGCTGGTGGCACCAAGCTGGTGGCCGAGGAGAACATCTTTGCTGAGAAAATCTCTGAGAAGTGCCGGGCTCTCCAGGAGCGGTGAGTCCGGCGCAGGGCCGGCGGGTGGGTGGGTGGCATGTGGACAGTGGGGCTGACGCAGCCCTTCCGTGGTCCCCTGCCAGGCATGGAGCCGTCATGAACAAGGTGGAGGAAGCACAGGGTTTGCTGCAGGACAACCACGACCTACAGACCTTCCTGCAGAGCTGCCGGGAGGTAGGAATGCAGCACGGGTGGTGGCACATCTGGGGAGGTCCCCACCGGCTGAGCACTGACACCCCTTCCCTGCAGTTTGACGCCTGGGTGGATGAGAAGATGCTGATGGCTCAGGATGTCTCCTATGGAGAAGCCCGTGGTCTCCACAGCAGGTGGAAGAAGCATCAGGCATTCATGGCTGAGCTGGCACCCAACCAGAGCTGGCTGGAGAAGATTGAGGCAGTGAGTGCTGGCACTGTGATCAGAGAGGGGCAACAGAGTTGGGGAAGAGTCTGGAGCATGAGGAATTGCTGAGGCAGCTGGGGGTCTCAGCCTGGAGAAAAGGAGGCTCAGGACCTTCTCGCTCTCTACAGCTCCCTGACAGGAGGGTGCAGCGGGAGGGGGGTCAGGCTGTGCTCCCAGGGAGCAAGGGACAGGTGGAGAGGAAACAGCCACAAGTTGCACCAGGGGAGGTGTTGGTTTGATAACAGGGAAAATTTCTTCAGGGAAAGGGTTGTGCAGCCCTGGCACAGACTGCCCATGGCAGTGGTAGAATCCCCATCCCTGGAGGGATTTTAAAGCTGTGTGGATGTGGCACGTGGTGACATGGGTTAGTGGTGGCCTTGGCAGTGCTAGGGGAACGGTTGGACTTGATGGCCTGAGAGGTGTCTTCCAACCTTGACGATTCCATGATTCTAGAAGGCTCCCGGCCTGCTGCATGGGTGGGATGTCCCCATGCCGCAGTGACCACCCGCCTCTTTGCTGTTGCCGCAGGAGGGGACGGAGCTGGCCACGCGCAAGCCGCAGTACGGCGCGGAGGTGACACAGCGCCTGGAGGAGCTGCGCCGGCACTGGGCCGCACTGCGCGGCGCTGCCGAGGACAGGGGCCGGCAGCTGTTCGAGGCCGAGCGCTCAGCGCTGTACGCCCGGAGCTATGGAGAGCTGGAGAGCTGGCTGGGACGGGCGCAGGAGGAGCTGCGCCATGCTGAGAAGGTCAAGGACCTCACCGCCACCAACCTGCTGCTGAAGAGGTTGACGGTGAGTGCTGGCACCTCGCTGGCTCCTTTGGGAAGGGGCAGGAGGTCCGAGGGCATGGGGTTTGTTCCCAAATGGGACTGGGGTTCTCCAGCTCAGCTCTGATCCCTGGTTCACATGGATTTGCCCCGCCAGAGACTGGAAGAGCAAGTGAGAACATGGATGAAGGAGTTGGAGGAACTGGGGTGGCAGGGCACCCCTGGTGCCGGGGATGTGCCAGATACAACTGGGCAGGAACAGATGCTTCGGCAGCGAGTCCTTGAGCTGCTGGAGCCGCTGGAGAGGAAGAGAAAGGAGCTGGAGACTGCCAAGGCCATGTACCAACTGGGGCGGGATCTGGAGGATGAGACGGTGAGCGCTCTTGCCGTGGCGGTGGCCGGGGAGCTGGGGGCATCCATGGGTGCTGCAGGGGGCTCAGTGGGTGCTCTTTCCCGCAGCTGTGGGTGCAGGAGCGGCTTTCCCTGGTGAGGTCAACGGATTATGGCACCGACCTCCCAAGCGTGCAGCGCCTGACGAAGAGGAATGAGGTGAGCCTGTGTACTGCAGCAACGCCCACCATCCCGGGCGGTCCCTTGGGATCCGTCCCATGGGTGACCCTCACTGTGACTTCCCTCCTGCTGGCAGACGCTGCAGAAGGAGCTGGCAGGCCATGCCCCCCGCCTGGGCGAGGTGCTGAGCCGGGGAGAGGCGGCGGGGAGCGGCGAGGAGCCAGGCCCGGAGCTGGCGGCACAGGCACGGGAGCTGCGGGCGCTATGGGAGACGCTGCAGGAGGAGGCGGCCGCCCGGCACCGGCGCCTGCGGGAGGCTGGAGAGGCCCAGCAGTACTACCTGGATGCTGACGAGGCTGAGGCCTGGGTCAGTGAGCAGGAGCTCTTCATGGGACCTGAGGAAAAGCCAAAGGTGAGGAGCGGTTCTATGGGGTGCTCCGTGTTTGTGCCGTGCTGGTCTGTGCCTTGCTGGGATGTCCAGTGCTGACCCAGGCGGTGCCATGCTGTGCTGTTGGACGTCATCCATATGTGACGTGGCACGGTGTGTCCTGCTCTTACGTGTCATTCCCATGCCATTACACACCATCCCTCCCATTCCGTGCTCTCCGTTGCTCCCTATGGCATCAGACGGAGCCAGGACGTCCCCGTAGGGTGGGCACTGAGTCTAGACCCTGGTCCCTGTCCCCCAACCATGCCAGGTGCTGATGGCACCGATGTTTTCCATGCCGTAGGACGAGGAGAGCTGCTTGATTATGCTGAAGAGACATGTCCGGCAGCTGCGCTCCATCGAGGACTACGGGCAAGCCATCAAGGAGCTGGCAGGGAGGGCGCAGCAGCTGCTCTCTGCCGGCCACCCTGAGGGGTAGGTGCCACCCCCGCGTGTCCCCTGTCCCTCGGGGCCACCCTGTGCCCTCAGCACCGTGTGGGTGGGGGGTTTGGCTGGAGCTCTGGCAGTGCCAGCTGCTCCAGCTGGGCAGGAGGTGGTCGCAAAGGGATGTGGGGAGCACAAAGTGGGTCCTTCACCCCCAAACCCCCCGGATGTCAACACGGGCGGGTTGGGGACATCTTTTCGTGGGTGAGAACTGGGTGTCTGTGTGCCGGGGCCGCGCAGGGAGCAGATCATCCGGCTGCAGGGCCAGGTGGACAAGCACTACGCGGGCCTGAAGGAGGCGGCCGAGGAGCGCCGCCGGCGCCTGGAGAACATGTCCCACCTCTTCCAGCTGAAGCGGGAGGTGGAAGAGCTGGAGCAGTGGATTGCCGAGCGCGATGTGGTCGCCTCCTCCCCGGAGATGGGGCAGGACCTGGACCACGTCATGGTGAGAGTGACGGGGTGGATGTGGCGGTGCCAAGCGGGTGGCTTGAGGGGGGCTTCTTGACTCTTCTCTTCCCTCCATGCAGCTCCTGCGGGAGAAGTTTCGGGAGTTTGCGCGGGAGACAGGCAGCGTGGGGCAGGAGCGTGTGGACCGGGTGAACCTGACCATCGAGGACCTCATTGACGCGGGGCACAGTGAGGCAGCCACCATAGCCGAATGGAAGGATGGGCTGAACGAGAGCTGGGCCGACCTCCTGGAGCTGATCGACACCCGCATGCAGCTCCTCGCTGCCTCCCACGACCTCCACAAGTACTTTTACGATGGCGCCGAGCTGCTGGCCCTCATCGCCGCCCGGCGCCAGGAGCTGCCCCAGGACCTGGGCGAGGATGCTGGCACGGTGGAGGCTTTCCACCGCATGCACAGCGCCTTCGAGAGGGACCTCCAGCTGCTGGAGGCACAGGTGAGGCTCCATCCCGGCGTGGATGCCAGCATCCAGTGTTCCCTGCAGTCTTGTGGAAGGTGTCCCTACCCATGGCGGGAGGTTGGGCTCAATGGTCATTGAGGTCCCTTGCAACCCAAGTTGTTCTGTGGTTCTCCGTGCAGGTGCAGCAGTTTCGGGAGACAGCAGCGCGCCTGCAGACTGCCTATGCCGGGGAGAAGGCAGCCGGAATCCAGGAGCAGGAGCAGGAAGTGGCCCGAGCGCTGCAGGAGCTGCTGGAGGCATGCAGCGGGCGCCGGGCACGGCTGGTGGACACGGCCGACAAGCACCGCTTCTTCAGCATGGCGCGGGATCTGCTCTCCTGGATGGAGAGCACCGTCCGGCAGATTGAGACGCAGGAGAAACCCAGGTATGGATGCACCCGGCAGGCACCCGGCACGGAACACGACTCTGATGGCACCGCTGATGCTGGCGCATCTGTGTCCCCAGGGATGTGTCCTCTGTGGAGCTGCTGATGAAGTACCACCAGGGAATTAAGGCTGAGATGGATGCTCGGGGCAAGAACTTCACCACCTGCATCGAGCTGGGCAAGAAGCTGCTGCAGCGCAAGCACCAGGACTCACCAGAGGTGAGGGAATCAGGGCTGGGGGGCGGTGGGTGTGGTGCCACCTGGGCCACCCCCTGACAGCGTCCCCTCGCAGATCAAGGCGAAGCTGGTGGAGCTGGTGGACAAGAGGAAAGCCATGATGGAGACGTGGGAGCAGCGCTGGGAGCGGCTGCGGCTGCGTGAGTGCGCCAGGGGTGCTGGGGAGGAACGCGGTGGTGCCAGGGGTGGCAGGGTGGGTGATCCAGGGGCTGAGCACTGCCTGTCCCTCCCACAGTGCTGGAGGTGTGCCAGTTCTCCCGTGACGCCTCGATGGCCGAGTCATGGCTCATGGCTCAGGAGCCCTACCTGGCCAGCAGTGACTACGGGCAGACGGTGGATGCGGTGGAGAAGCTGCTGAAGCGGCATGAGGCTTTCGAGAAGTCCTCGGCCACCTGGGAGGAACGCATTGCCGCCCTCAGGAAGCTGACAACGGTGAGGAAGGCTTGGGATGAGGCGTCTGCCTGCCCAGCCTCACTCTCCCCCCCATCCCTTAACACCTTCACCCCTTCCCCTGCAGCTGGAGCTCCTGGGTGGGCGGTCCCTACGTGAGGGGCTCGTGCAGGACGGGATGACGCGCTCCGAGGCTCCTGACTACTGCCTGGATCTGGACGGGGAGCTGCAGGCCGGGTAAGGGATGCCACTGCCATTCCATGTGACCAGGGACACCGTTTCCACATCCCTCTTCTCGAATCATTAAGGATGTTTCTTAGCATTAAGGGGCGTTTTAGCAATTTGCCTCTTCCAAGCAATAAATTGCTGCTGATGAAAAGGAGAGATGAAGTTCAAGCCTCACTCTGACAGGGCTTTCATCCCTCAGTGGGGACAGAAGAGCAGCAGCCAGCCCCATCCCTGTGTGATCACATCTGAGGTAGGGACGTTGACCAGCTGTCTCCCTGCGCAGGTCTGAGGAGGAGGAGGAAGAGGAGAAGACGAAGGATGTGAGCACGCAGGACACTTCACTGCCCACTACGGATGGACCAGAGCCGGTCAGTTCTTGAGTTTAGCATTTACCTTCCCTGATAGCCAGAAAGGTGTCCCTGCATGTCCCACAGTTCCTGGCATCCCCTGTGACTGTGACCATATTGTGTTGACACATCCCTGTGTTCCCAACCCTCACCTTGTCCTTGCCTTGAGTTGAATAAATGCTGAATTACCCCAAAAAGGCCGGGTGGGCAGAGGGGTGCTGAGGTCCCCTTTGCCTCGACTCCTGGGGTGACATGGGGGGTGGCATTCATGGGTGCATGAATGTGTCTGGGATCGGTGCAGCAGCCAGAGCTGGAGTGTCTGCCCTGGGGCCACCATGCCGTCCCAAGGGACATCATTGCTCTATGGGACATCGTCACCCTGTGGGGCATCGGCACCGTGCAGGACATTGTCACCCTGTGGGTCATTATCACCCTGTGGAGCATCATCACCCCAAGAGACACGGTCACCATATGGGACATCGTCACCCCATGGGGCACTGTCACCTTGTGGGACATTGCCACTCTGCAAGGCATCAGCACCCTGTGGGGCATTGTTACCCCCCGCAGCATTGTCACCCTGCAAGGCATCGTCACCCACAGGACACTGTCACCCTGTGCACTGGCCCTGCTGTGCTCCCTGCCAGCTCTCTGCTCCTCCCGCCTGCTCTGCCTGCGCGGAGGCACGATGGCTCACTGAGCTTCTGCCTCCTTGGGGACAGCAACCCCTTCTGCCTCTTCTGCCTGCCTGGGGACACGGGCATCTCCTGGCTCCTCAGGGACCAGATCACTCTCCCCTGCTCGGGGACAGGATCCTTGAGTGCCCACGTGTGAACAAGCTCAGTTGTGCCTGATGAGGGACGCGGGGATCTTCTGGCTGCTCAGGGACAGTGTCCCCCCCCCCGCCCCCCGTCTGCTTGGGCACATGGCCTGGGGACAGGAGGCCTCTCTGCTTACTGCCAACCTGCTTGGGGACATTGGCGTCCTCTGGATCCTTGGGGACAGGAACCCCTTCTTCCTCTTCTGCCTGCTTGGGGACATGGGCATCTCCTGGCTCCTTGGGGACGAGATCATTTCTGCCAGCACAGGGACATGGGCATCTTCTGACTACTCAGGGACAGGATCCGCTCTGCCTGCTTGGGGACATGGCCACTTCCAACTGCTTGGGGACAGGAGCTCACGAGCATGGGCATCCTCTGGAATCTTGGGGACCAGATCACTTTCCCCTGCCTGGGGACAGGATCCTTGTCAACCTACTTGGGGACAAGAAAATTTCTGCTGGCTCAGGGACATGGGCATCTCCTTGGGGATAGGGTCCTGCTCCGCATCCTTGGGGACGTGGGAATCTTCTGGCTCACTGGGGACAGGGTCCTCTCTGCCTGCTCAGGAACACAGACACTTTCCCCTGCTTGGGGACAGGAGCCCCCTCTACCTGAGACATCTCCTGCTTCCGTGGGGACAAGATCACATTCGCCTGCCTGGGGACAAGACCCCGGACTACACACCCGGGGACAAGATCATTCCTGCCTGCTCGGGGACACAGGCATTTCCTGGCTCCCTGGGGACTGGGACCCTGGCTGAGCCCCTCCTGTGGCACCACACTGGGCACCCTTCGCCGGGCACCACAGTCCCTGACTGGACCTCCCACTGTCCCCAAGCTCCCTGGGCTGGCAACAACACTGAGGTGGCTCTCAGGACTACATATCTGGCTTGGTTCAACCTCATCACCCCAAATCTGGGGAGACATTGGCACTGAGACGGGGGGGTGCCAGGGCTGGACCGTGTCCCAGCCACTCACTGGGGTCCTCCCGGTAGCCACCAGTTCTCGTGTACTGGAGCTGGTGGCTTCACTGGCACTGGGCTGAGGGTCTCACCTGATTGATGGGGTCTTCCCTGTTCCCACCAGTTCCCACATAGTGGAGCTGGTGGGGTCACTGGCACTGAGATCTGGGGGTCCTAGGGCTGGACCATGTCCCAGCCATTCACTGAGGTCCTCCCAGTAGCCACCAATTCCTGCATACTGGAGCTGGTGAGGCCGTTGACATTGCACTGAGAGTCCCAGGGCTGGACTGTGTCCCAGATGCTCTCTGGGGTCTTCCCAATAACCACCAGTTCCCATGTACTGGATCTGGCAGGGTCACTGGCATTGCACGGAGGGCTGGGCTCACTGCAGGATCCCAGACACTCACTGCGGGATCACATCTGGGATGGGGATGCTGAGCGGTCACGCCAGCAATCACCAGTTCCCATGCGTCAGAACTGGTGGGGTTATTGGCACCCAGCCACTCACTGGGGTCCCCCCAGTAACCACCAGTTCCTATGTACTGGAGCTGAGACCAGGGGATGACCCACCCCCAGGCCCCTATCCTGAGGTCCACGATCCACTAGTGACAGCAACCTGTGTGCCCAGTGCCACCATGGGAGGGGACAACACCTTGCTGCGCATGCATTGGTGGCGGTGGGTGGGTGACACCGCGGTGTAACCGCGCCGTTGCCTCGCAACAGCTGGCACCAAGGACGGGTGATGAGGAGACGGTGTCACCAACCCCACGGCCACCGCGGGAGGAGCCGGAGGAGCCGGCCACGCTGCCCGCCCGCGTCAGCAGCGTCCAGCTGGAAGGCTACCTTGGCCGAAAGCACGACCTGGAGGCGGCCACTAAGCGCGCGTCCAACCGGTAGGCACAGCGGTGGCGGCAGCAAGCTGCCCCAGTTGGGCACTTGGTGGCACTGGGGTGTCCCTGGGGTGACATGGTGCTGGCACAGGTCGTGGAGCACGCGGTACTGCGTCCTGCGCGGCGGCCAGCTCGCCTTCTTCAAGGACGCCAAGAGCCGCGCGCTGGGGCTGCCGTGCCAGGGCGAGGAGCCCCTGGGGCTGTGGGACGCCCGCTGCGAGGTGCCCGCAGGCTACAAGAAGAAGAAACACGTCTTCAAGCTCAGGTGAGGGCATGGCGCCACGAGGGGTGGCACGGTGGGCATGCGTGGCACTGGTGTCTGTGCTCTGTCCCCAGGCTCAGCAATGGCAGCGAGTGGCTGTTCCATGGCAAGGATGAGGTGAGGGGTGGCCTAGGGGGGACACGGGTTGGTGGGGGACGTGGTGGTGGTCAGCAGTGCCCAGGGGGACACGGGGTGGTCAGAGAGGTCCAGAGGGACACAGCTTGACTGGTTGTTCCCAGGGAGACACTAGTGGTGTCCAGGGGTACTTGGGGTGGCTATAGATGTCCAGGGGATGTGGTGGTGGCCAGCAGTGACCCGGGGGACATAGCGGGGTAGTAGCAGGACACAGGGATGGCCAGGGAACATGGTCAGCAGTGGCTATCAGTGCCTGGAGGGACAGGGGATGGCCAGGGGAGCCACGAGGACATGATGGGGAGCTGGCGCAGTGCCTACGAGAACATGGGTGGGTGGGGAAGAGCTGGAGCAATGGGCTTCACCCAGGGGGCCGTGGGGGTGGCCAGGACGCTGCTGGGGGGACAGGGACATCCCCCTTGACCCCCCTTCACCCCCGTGCCCACAGGAAGAGCTGCAGGCCTGGCTGCAGGGGCTGAGCGCGGCCATCACCGAGTGTCGGGGCAACCGTGGGAAGGCGCAGAGCCTCCCCCTCCCCTTGCCCATACCNTTCAGCTTCTTCCCAAAAAAGAAATAACCCCCTTGGATGGTGGGGGGGGACAACACCCCACATCATGCCGGCGGGGCCACGTGTGTGTAAGGACACGTGTGTGTGGTGCCTGTACAGGTGCCACCGGGTCTAGAGGGGCACGTGGGGGTCATGCGTGGGTGGGAGCCCCCCAGCCCCCCCCCGCCACAAGCACACGTGTTCGTGTGCACAGGTGTATATATATATATTTGTATTTATATATATACATACATTTACACGCTTTGGGCGCACTCCTGCGCGGAGGCAGCCACAGGTGCCCCCCAGGCGTGTGTCCCCCATGCCCACACGTGTCCCTGCACGCACACGTCGGCACACGTGTGTCCCCGCATGCAGGTGCACCCCCGGCCCCCCTCCGCACGCACGGCACAGGTGTGCGCCCCACAGGTGTGCATGGACCCCCTAGCACCCGCACGGGGGGTGCGTGGGTGCCCCCCAAAGCCATAACCCCCCCCCCCCCCGCAGCGTGTGGGTGCAGAGGGGGAACCCCCTGGCCCCCGCGGGCACCAACCAAAGAGCGTCGGCCCAAGGGGGCCCCTCTCCAGCACCCCCCACCCCATGCCCTCCCCAGCGGGAGTGGGGGAGCCCCTTGCACCCCACGGCTGGGCCAAGACACCCCAGGGGGTGGCGGGCAACCAGAGAGGAACTTTGGGTTCATTTGGGATTTTTTTTCTAATAAAGATGTGAAAGCAAGTGGGGTGTGGTGCTGGGCGCCTGAGGGGCACTGGCAGGGGGTGGCCTCTGGTCCTCGTAGTGGGTGGTTCTTGGGGTGCCCCTGGTCCCGTGGGCGGAGAGAAGAGAGGATGTCCCTTGTCCAGAGCAGAGTGGGAGTCCCCAGGGTGCCCTTTTGCCAGGTAGGTTGAGGGGGTCCATGGGGTACCCATTTCCCTGTGGCCTGGGGGGTCATGGGGTGCCCCTTCTTCCAGGTAGATTGGGGCTCCACGGGGTGTCCCTTCTCCTGGACAAGCTGGGTGTCCACGGGGTGCTCCTACTTCCAGGGGAGCTGGGAGTCCACAGGGTGCCCCTTCTCCTGGGCAGATTGGAGGTCCCCACAGTGTTCCTTCTTCCAAACAGCCTGGGGGGCCAGGGCATGCCCCTTCTTCCAGGTAAGTTGGAGGTCCATGCGGTGCCCCTTCTCCAAGGCAGGTTGAGGGTGTTTCTTTTCCTGAGGCTCCGTGGGGTGCTCCTTCCCATGGTGGTCCGCAGGACAGCCCTTCTGCCCATCCCTGGCCCTAGCTGGCAGCGTCGAGGGTCTGAAACTTCTGCCGGAGGTCCCTGACGAGGCCGTGGCGCGGTGGCTCAGGGCTACCGGGGGGCTCCGGGCAGCGCCGACGGTACTCCTCAGACGCCTGGTAAGCTTTGCAGCGCTCCACCACTGCCTTCAGACAGATCTTCTCCCGCGTGGTGGGCGAGCGGATCTGCACGTAGGCAGGGGGCTCTGGCAGCCGCTCCAGCACCAGCACCCGCTGCCCTGGGCCCAGGGGGGCTTCGGCCGCAACCCAGAGCGCCCCATCGCTGCTGTACCGTGCCGGTGCCGGGCTCGGGGTGTCAGAGCCCCCATTGGCCTCGGCGCTGCGGCTCCGGCCGCCGCCCCGCTCCTTCCCGGCCGGGCGCCCACCGCGGCTGGGACCCTCAGGTGCCGAGCGGCTGCGGCTCACCGGCGGCGGCCGCGGGGCACCGAAACGGGCACGGAGCTCCTGCACGTCGGGCCAGGTGAACGGCTCAGCGCCCACGGGGCTCGAGGGGCTGCGGGGAGCACGTGGGGATGGCGATGCCCCCGGCCCCCCATCCTGCGGCACAGCCAGCGAAGGGGTGCTGGGGTGGGGGTCCCCGTCCTCCTGCAGTGGCAGCGGAGGGCGCCGGGCGCTGGCGCGGCGGCTCTTGATGCGGAGGCTGTACTGCCGTGCCAGCTGGTACACCTTAGTGCCCAGGGGAGGGGGCGTCAGCAGCAGCTGCGGGGGCGGCCCCGGGGGTGTCACTGCTGTGCCCACATCATCCTCCTCCAGGATGAGCAGTGGCTCGGGCGGCTGTGCCCCGTTCTCCTGGCACGGCTCTGGTGCCTTGTGCTGGGCAGGCAGCTCGGGGCTCTCGGGGGGCCGCGGGAGCCCATTGAGACGGCACACGGAGCTCCGCACCAGCCCTTTGGGGATGAAGGAGAGGCTCTCACGGCGCCGCACCCCAAAACCAGCGTCACGGTGCTCAGCGTGGCCATAGTAGCTCTTGATCTTGTCGAGGAGCAGGCGGTCCCGGTTGGAGAGCAGCGATTCCTGGCGGGCTCTGGCGAAGGGCTCGGGCGAGGGGATGGTACTGCAGGACCCCCCGGGCTCCCCCGATTCAAGTGGGGGGCCCCCGTCCAGGCTGAGGGTGCTGCCACCGTGGCTGGGGGTGCGTCCCAGGGGCCCCTCCAGTGCCAGGCTGCTCCTTCGGGACAAGCTGCTGCCGCCGCCAAACCGCTCGGCAATGACGCTGGCCTGGTCCAGCACAGAGAGTGGCAGGATGCTGGTGGCTCCTTCCTCCTCCTCCTCCTCCTCCTCCTCCTCACTGCTCAGCACCTGCAAATCCTCCACAGCACGCTCGGGTTCCCTGTCCCCACTGGGCAGTGCCAGGGTCCCCACCAGGGATGGGGATTTGGGAGCTCCCAGGAGCTCAGGGTGTTCCCCAGCGCTGCCATTGAGGGGGTGGGTGCTGGGTCCCTGGGCACCCCCGGGTGAGGGCCGGGGGGCTGCACTGACCTTCTCACAGCTCCCTGGGCCCCAGCTGCCCGGCCGTTTGGGTCCCTCCAGCATCCATGGGTGTCCCCCAGCCTGGGCAAGTGCAAATGTGGGGTGTCATGAGCTTGGGGGGCACCTGGGTGATCCAAGCAGGACAAATCCCAGCCAAAACAGGGTTGGGGAGCCTGCAGGGTCCCTGGGAGCAACATGGGGAGCCCTGGAGTGGTGTGGGATGTCCTTGTAGCGATGCCAGGTGCCCCAGGTGTGATATGGGAGTGCCCCAGAAATGATTTGGGGTGCTCTGGATGTCCCCCTTGGGGTTTGAAGGGCTGGGGTGGGTACCTGCTCCTCCTGGGGCTCCACCAGCAGATCCACGGCCCCTGGTAGCTCCTCCGGGCAGTCCTTGCCCAAAGCCTTTTCTTCCTCCTCCCCTTCATCCTCCTCCTCCTCTTCCTCCTCCACCATGCCCTCAGCCGCTGCCCAGGTTCTGGGGTGCTGTGGGGGCTCCCCCACTTCCAGGAGCACCGCTTCGTTGCCAGTGTTCTGTGCGGGGCCGGGCGCCTGGCTCAGCACCCCATGCCAGGGCTGGGGGCACCAGGCACCCCAACCCCCCATACCCAGCCTTACCTTCTGCCCTGCCAGCCAGGAGAGAGAAAAGCAGAGATTAGTGGGGGCAGCACCCCAGAACTCCCCCCATGGCCTCCGGTCACCCCTCCGCCCATCGCACCACTGCCACAGCTGTGCCCACTCACCTTGCTCACCCAGGTGCCACAGGTTGTGCTTGGCAGGCTCTGTGGGGAGGGGAGGTGACAGTGCCATCACCCCTGTGTCCCCCAACTTGTCAGCACCCTGAGCCCCCTGATGCTGGCTGCTGTCCACACGTGACTGCCTGCGCCCCTCGTGTCCCTGCAGCCGCTCCAGCAGCGTCTCGGTGGGCTCCTGGTGCTGGAAGGGCTCTGCGAGGACAGGGACGGGGCACCATCAGCACCCAGTGCCACCCTCCCTGCGGGCATTGGTGTCACTCAGCCAGCTTGGCCCTCAGGAAGGGATGATGGTGGGGTGGCACAGTGGGAACATGTGGGACAGCAGGGACACCGGTGACACGCAGCTCTCACCAGACTGCCGGCGTCCCTGGAGTGGCTCAGTGGCAGCGTCACCCAGGGGCTGGCAGGACCAGCTCTTCTTCAGGCGCTCGGGGCTGCAGCGGGGCAGGTGCGGGGGGTCTGTGGGGACAGGGGGTGACACAAGGGAAAATGGGGGTGACAGAGGAGGGCACGGAGGGGATGGTAGGGCACCAGTGGCACTTACAGAACAGGTCCATCTCCAGGATGGCTTCCTTAGCCTGGGTGGAGGGAGGTTAGAGAGAAATGGGGCAAAGGCAGAGTGCAGCTGCCCCCCCCCGCCACTGTGCCAGGGGGTCCCTGGTGTCACTGAGGTGCCCACCCCACCACTCTCACCTTCTGGGGGATGGTGGCGTGGTGGTTCTCCAAGATGAGCCGTTTGATGTGGTGAGTCCACACACGCTTCTCCTCCACACTCTTGGCCTGGGGGGCACAGGGAGGGCAGTGGGATAGGGCAGAAGGTCCTGGGGGTCCCCAGGTTGCCCCCCTGCCCCACATCCCCCCTACCTGCAGGCTGTGCTGCTGCTTGCCGTGCTTGTAGTGTGCCAGGCTGAAGCACAGCGAGTCCCGTGTGCTTTCGATCAGCATCAGTGAGGAGCACTGCCAGGAGAGGCATCAGCATCCCTGGAACTTCCCACCCCAGAACCCACTGGGCTCCCCCGTTCCCAGCACTCCCCGGTTCCGCCAACCCCAGCACCCACTGGGGTCCCTAGCACCCACCCTGCTCCTCCATCCTTGGCATCCACCGGGGTCCCTGCCACCCCGTGGGCTCCCCCATCCCTGTCACCCTCCCAGTCTCCCGTTCTTATCCCACACCGGGATGTGGCTCTTGTAGACGTAGTGGTCACCACGGCGCTTGGTGATGAGCAGGGCCTTGTCAAAGAGGAAGAGGGCACGGTCGTGGCGCACCCGCTGTGCCCGGAACGTCCCCTCCAGCACCAGCTCCCCGTAGCTCGTCAGGTCTGGCCCCTTCCAGCCCAGCAGCAGTGACTGGATCTCCTGCACGGACACGGGGACAGAAGCTTCAGCACCCCTGCGACGGTGCCTCTCTTGTGCCACCTGGTGCCGCCCACCACCCCCTGGTGTCTCCCTGGAACCCCCCCAGTGCCCACCTGCTGGCGGATGGCATGCTCATGCTTGCGCTTCATGTCATTGATGTACCAGGCCACGCAGGTCATGGTGTCAATGGCCTCCAGCACCAGCTCGTAGTCGTCCCCCGCCTTGTGCTCGAAGTGCCTGGCAATTTCCTGGACACAGCGTGTGGCATCAGGACATGGGAATGTGCCATGCCCCGTGCCTGGACTGCTCCAGGTGCCCAAGTTGTGTCCCTGTGCCATCCTGGGCACCCAGGCTGTGCTGGATGCCCACGGCCTCTCCCTGTGCCAGATACCCATGCCACAGCAGGTGCCTGCACTGCGCTCACCTGGAGCAGCAGGTGGTACTTGAGGATCCTCTGGACGGGCTTGAGCAGGTAGGCCCCGAGGGGCAGCGCGTGGCGCAGCCGCTCCTGGCATTCCCGCAGGAACCTCGCTTGCACCTTGCTCCTCATGCACTCAGTCAATGCCGCCACTGAGCTGCGGGTGGGGAAGGGGCTCAGACCCCTGCCCACCTGTCTGCCCCCTGCCCATCTCCCTGCCCACCCACCTGTGCCCAGTGCCCACCTGGGGTAGTTGTTGCAGTACTGGGTGTAGATGGCAAATTCCTGGCTCTGCAGGCAAGGAGAAAACAGTGAGAGCCTGGTATGACCACATGTTCCCCCTGGTGTCCCCTGAGTGCCCCCCCCTTTGCCTGCCCTTACCCGGGTGACGAAGCACACGGCCACAGCCACGGGGTCACTGGCGCAGCTCTCCAGATTTTGCAGGAGGGTGCTGGGGGTCACAGAGGGGACAGGGTGACCACAGCCGCACCCCACCCACAAGACAGGGTGGCACCCCAGTCTCCCCCCCAGTGGCACCTGCTCCCCCACCTGCTGAGCTCGTAGATGTCCTCGATGTTCCCAAAGAGTGCGCTGACCTGCTCCGGCCGCAGCACCGGCTCCTCCGCGTCAATGATCTTGCCCAGGTAACCCTGCCGGGCACCCACAGTGGCACCATTGCACCCCCAGACCCCAAACCCCATCCAAGGGGAGTCCCCCCCATGTGCCCCTGGCGCCCACCTCCACGATGCTGCGCAGGTCGCGGGCGTAGGTGCGCTCCGACTCCACGATCTCCTGCACCACACGGTCCAGGTAACTGGGCTTGGCCCCGGGACTCCCAAAAGCTGCCAGGGGGTGCCCGCTCCGGGCACCTGGCCACCCCCCTGGGGACGCATTGTTGTTGGCGTTGTGGAGGCCTTCTGCCCACGGCTCGGTGCGGGTGCCAGGGGGATCCTCCATGGCACAGCCGGGCTCCAGGCTCAGGGCAGGGTGCTGCAGGCATGCGGGCACCGGCATCCCAGCATCCCCCGGCACTGTCGGGGCACAGGGTGGCTCTGGGGGGAGAATGGAGGGTTAGGGGGTGTGGAGACCCCCCCAAATATGGGTGGCATGTGCCACCAAATGGGGTCACCCTGATGAAGAGCCCTGATGGCCGGACCCTATATACCAAGGGGTGCCAGCATCCCCCAACCCCAGAAATCCCTGGATACAGCACAACGGGGTCTCAGCACAGCCCACCAATGCCAAAATTTGGGAGTTCAGCCCCCCCACCCCCCATCCCATACCCAGGAACCATGCTGGGACCAGGTGGGACGAGTGCCTCTGCCCCCACCCACCGGGGCCGTGCGTCACCGCCGCGCCCGCGGGACACTTTCCAGGTGAGCTCAGCACTGGCTCGCCCTTCCGGACCACCGATGCCACCGGGATCCTCCCGTGCCACCGAAAACGCTCGGTGCCACAAACACAGTTGAGACACCCAAAAAACAGCAGCCAGTGGCGAAGCGCGTGGGAGTGACGAGGCCACTGACGAGGTCACCGCGGTGGGTGGCCCTGGGGACAGTGACCTTGAGCAGGGCCATGTGCTGCGCCTGCGGCATGGCCGCCCGAGCCCCCCAGCACCCCCGGTGCCGGCACCCAACCGGTCAGGCCGGTTCCCGCCGGCGCCTCCCCACACCCACCGGGCCTCGTGGCCGCCTTCCAGCCGCCGCCCTTCCCGGGGCTTCCCCGACCACGCCAGGAGCCCCCCAAAAAGCCACTGTGGTGCCTCCCAAGTGGCGTCCAGCCCTATGTCCCCACTGGTGCCACAGCCTGGGACCCCGGGTGTTGGCACCTCGGATCCCGCCATGGGGCACCTCCTGGGCACTCCGGATCTGGGTAATTTGGGGAGCAGCCCCCCCAGCTCCCAAATTTCTCATCCCTACAGGCATGGGGCACCCGATCCCAGGGTCACCCCGACCCCGGGGGGGTACCCAGCCCCACGGGCAGCCAGTGACACCAGAGACAGCAGACTCCGAGCATCCTTCCCGGCAGTGTCCGAACCCGAACCCACCCTGCCAGGGGTACACAA
Source organism: Origma solitaria (assembly GCA_013397895.1). Lineage (NCBI taxonomy): Eukaryota > Metazoa > Chordata > Aves > Passeriformes > Acanthizidae > Origma > Origma solitaria. The sequence continues at coordinate 87,995 of VZRL01007074.1, forward strand.
AGAACTGCAGGTGGTACTGGGGGACCAGACAAGGGCTCCCCCACCTAGCACCTGGCCGGGGATTTGTGGCTACCGCAGCTCGTCCCCGAAGGCCACCCCCGGCCATCCTAATCGGCTCAGAGCACCGGGATTAGGCGCTGGTCCCACGTCACCAGGACCGTGGCCACTCGCCTCGGCCCTTCGGCCACCATCATCCCGCCCCGGTGATCGGGGGAGTTGATCCTCTTACCCCCCCAGTGTCACCTCGGTGGGCACGCAGCCGCCCAGAGCTCCCCGGCTACCGCCTGCTCTGGGTGGGATTAGCTCTGACCTTCACCTCCCCAACCCTCCCCAAGCCCTGTACAGGGTACAGGCGATCCCCCTGGAATGCCGAACAGAACTCCCCGCTGGGGGAAACTGAGGCAGGGCCCGGGTTTGTTGTGCCGAGCCGCCGGTGCCAGCGGGAGGGAGGTGGGATTTTCGCCCCACCGTGGGATCGCCAGTCCCGTAGCACATTCCAGCGCGGGAGCTGGGGCGCGAGGCACAGCCCACGGCGTTTTCCCAGGATTCCGGCACGGCACGGCACGCCGGGAGAGCGGCCGCGGCGCGCTAGCCCGCCGGAGCCATATAAGGGCAGGCGGTTCACCATTTCCAGGCATTTTCCAGAATCCCAGCGGCCTTGGGAGCGGGGAGGTCGCCGCCGGCTCCGGCGCAGCTGCCGCGGCCG
>VZRL01007074.1:90941-114868 GCA_013397895.1 Origma solitaria
GGCGGCGGCTCTGGCGGCGCGGAGCTGCATCGAGCTGAGCGCGGCCGGCCGGGCCCCGCCGCGACTCCCGCAGGAGCTGGTCTTCGTGCCCCCCGGCATCGCCCCGCTCCCCGCCGGCCGCTACAGCGACAGCGCCGGCGGCTTCTGCTACCAAGAGAGCGCGCAGCTCGGGGCTGCCACCAGGAATCGCTGGGTGCGATGGTGAGTGCACGTCCCCGCCCGCCTCGCCCCGCTTAGACCCTCCTCATCCTCACCTCTCCCCTTCTCACCCCCCTCAGACCCTGCTTTCGCTCAGTCCTCCTCATCTTCACCTTCCCCTCAGCTCTTACCTTCTCACCTATCTGAGACCCTCCTGTCCCTCAGATCCTCCTCATCCCCTTCTCTCCCCCTTCAGCCTCTACTCATCCTCACCTCTGCTCTTCTCCCCCCTCTCAGACCCTCCTCATCCTCACGTCTACCCCTCTGTCCCTTTGTTGCCCAGGAGCACGTCGGGGGACACGGTGGAGCTGGTGGAGGAGTCGCTGGACGTGAACCTGCTGAACAACGCGGTGCGGCTGCGGATCCAGGGCTGCCCGCTGCTGCCGGGCGGGATCCACCTGTGCGAGGTGCAGAGTCACCTGGTGGTGCTGCTGCTCACGGCGCAGACGGTGCACCGGCTGCTGCTGCCGCACCCCGCCCGCCTCTACCGCAGCGTGAGTGCCCGCAATGCCGTCGGGGGCCAGGGCAGGCGACCCTGTCACCACGGGGGTGGGGGGGGCGTTGGGAGGGGACAGGTGACTCAAAATACATCGGGAGCAAGAGGGAAAAGAGGGTTTTGGGGAATTTAGCCGTTGTTTTGCTGAGGAACTGGCTGGATGTCCAGCCCATCTCATGTGGACTGTGGTGACACTGGAGTTGAGCTGCTGCTGGGAATGAGCCTCAGCTTTTCCAGAGCCCTTCCCAGTTGGGTTGATTTTTTTTTTCCCCAGCTGAGAAGGCTGCAGGCTGGGTTAGAATCATGTGGAAGATGGATCCTAGGCTGAGTTTACATCACGTTTACCATCTTTCTATGGATGTGGGTTGGAACCGAATAGTTTTTAAGGTCCCTTCCGAACAAAACTGTTCCAGGATTCCATGATTCTCCCTATTTGCTCTGTTTTTTTCTCTTGTGCCTGCTTCTTGCCAGGACCCTCTCCTCTCTTGGAGAGCTCCTCTCCTGCTTTTAGAGCTCCAGAGAGCTTTCCCAAGGGATGGCCCTGTGCTGTGGCAGAACTGCTCTTCCTGGGATTTTTCACCAGCGCTTTTCTCTGAGCTGTCCCAAAGTTTCTTTACTGGAAAAATCCCTTTTATCAAGGAGACAGTTGCCATTCTGTCAGTGTCTGGTGTTTCTTTTCTGTGCCTTAGATATGTGTGTTCAGGATTTGCTGTTTTATGGAATCCTTTAGGATCACGGAGTGCAGCCAATTCCCCAGCACTGCCAATGCTGTCCATGTTCCCGAGTGTCACATCCACATGGGATGGGAGCTCCACCGCTAGAGCCTGTTCCAATACCTGATAACCCTCTGCATGAAGGAATTTCCCCTGATATCCAACCTAAACCTCCCCTGGCACAACTTGAGGCTGTTTCCTCCTGTTCTCCTCCAGGAGCTGATAACGGAGAGCCAAGTGCAGTCCGTGTTTACGGATATCAGCAAAATCCACATCAGGGATCCTTCCAATTACTATGTGATCCCCAGCGTGCCGGGGCTGGCTCCCAACTCCGTGGCTTCCGCGGCCTGGCTGAGCAGCGAGGGGGAGGCTCTCTTTGCCCTTCCCTCTGCCTTGGGGGGAATCTTTGTGCTTAAGCTGCCACCTCCTGATGCTCCAGGTAAGGATTGGGAACTAAAACCTCTCTCCCAGCTTGGACTTTCATTTAATCTTAATGTTTGATTCTCCTGTTGTTTTCGAAGGAAGTGTTTCCGTGGTAGAATTGAAGCAGAGCTCAGTGGTGCAGCGTTTCCTCACGGGCTGGATGCCGACTGCCATCAGGTGAATGGCTGGAGATGGATAAGCAGAGCTAATTTTGGCTTTTGGATCCCCTCACCTGGAATTTTTAGCTCGAGTCACAGAGGCACCTATAAATATGCCACCCAAAAAAGCTAGCATGGTCACAGGAGCTATTGGAGTACGGAAGTTGGGAGTGGAATGCTGGATTAACAGGGTCTTGCCAATTCCATGTGTCCATGAATATGTTCTCTAGTAATTGGCGTCCAAGGCTTTGCTCAGGACGTGGCTCACAGCCAGCACGGATTAGGGATTACTCTGCCCTTGTGCTGTGTTGCAGTTGAGATGGAACATGACACGTATAGACTCACACATGTGGCTCAGTCGTAGGGGAAGAGGAACTTACTTTATTAATGCAGTGGTTTTCGTACACTGTTTCATAGCATTCGTGTCATATGTCAATAGGCTCCCAATTCACCACCCCACAATATCATTGGCCACCTATAGTTAGCACAATATCTTGCAATAACTAGCTGCAAATTCCTTATTTTTGTTTCTGGTTCTTGCTTGTTTTGAGCTGGAATCCTCACAATTCAATGTCTGTGAACTGAGGCAAGCTAACAGTTCCCACAGTGCTGAGGAGCCAGGCGTGTTTCTGACTGGCAGAGGTTACGTGGGGATCACATGGATGTGCCGTGGTGGATTGGGATCGTTAGGGTTGGGATTGTTAGGGTGGCTAAGAGTGCACAGCCAAATCCTAGGGCCTTTTCCTTGGAAGTGGGAGTGAGTCCCTTGATGTCTTGAGTTACTGACCATGAGGGAGTGTACCCTGGGGCTGGCAGGATCCACACTGAGGGCTGTTGGGATCCTTGCTCATAACTTCTTGTATCCTTGTCAGGGGCTGGCAGGATCCCTGCTGGGGATTGCTTGGGTCCATATTTGGGGCTACTCGGATCCTTTTTTCCCTCTGGATCCTTCACCTGCATTCTGCAAGTATCAGGCTGGGGATGGGGAAGTGGGAATGTGCTTCAGCTCCACCAAAGCAAGGGAAGAACTGGGTGTCACTGGTGTGATGGGATCCTGTACTCCATGGATGCTGAAATATTCCCTTCTCCTGGTTTCACCGCACTGGTTTATTTGGATTTAAACACAACGGTGGAATCGCAGTGCCTTGTATCTGTGCACCTGCCTTGATTTTAGAGTCATGAAATCCTGGAATGGTTTGAATTGGATCGTTTGAGCCTTAAAGCTCATCCAGCTCCACTCCCTGCCTAGGACAGGGACACCTTCCACTAGACCAGGTTGCTCCAAGCCCTGTCCAGGCTGGGTTTGGACACTTCAGGGATGGGGGATTTTCTCTGAAGGTGTTGATGTAACCTCTGGTTTTCCAGAGGTGATGGTGGCCCCTCAGATGTGCCCGTCAGCCTCTCTGTGCACTGCTTGGATCACGATGCCTTCCTCTTCGCCCTCTGCCAGGACCATAAGCTCCGGATGTGGTCCTACAAGGTGAGCAGAGCCTAGGTTTGGGGGAGCAGAGTGAAGCCCAAAGAATCACCGATGAGTGCTTGGCATGGATCTGTCTCCCATTAAATTGTCACTGGCTTCTCCGTGTTGGGATTTGCGACAATATGCGAGAACGTTCATAGTGTGTTTTTGTAGTAGCATCTGGGAAGTGAGGGATTTCCTGCCCAGCCTCATTCCTGGGCTAAAGGTTATTTCCAGACCTACTGGAGCATTTGGGAAGGCAGGCAGGAGTGCTTTGAGGCCCAAGGAGCCATCCCAAATGGATTTTTTTCTGCTTTCAGCAGTAATGAAAGTGTCAACAAGAAGTTAATAAAAGCCTCTTGCTCCAGATATGGAATGCCAGAGCTAATGGAGCAGCACGGCACTTTCACGGCTCAGTGGCACTGGAATGTGCTGTGGGAGGGAGGGGAAGCTTTATCCTGCGTGCCTGGGCTCTGGCTGCCCATGGGATTGGTGGGAAGGGGGCCCAGGTGAGCTGGGAGAAGTGGTTCAGGTAAATGTATGGAGCCTTAATTTCCCCCTTTTGTGGAAAGCTCGGGGCAGATGTTGGCTGGAAGGAGAAAGAGAGGGGGGAGAAGAGCAGTTTCTCAGTGCAGAGTCTTTCCTAAGCTGCTGTCCCGGTACTTCTGTTGTTTGCAGGATCAGATGTGCCTGATGGTGGCAGATCTGCTGGAGTTCATGCCGGTCAGCAGGGACCTGCGGCTGGCAGCTGGCACCGGGCACCGCCTGCGCCTGGCCTTCTCCCAGTCCCTGGGCCTTTACCTGGGAGTCTACATGCATGCTCCCAAGCGAGGGCAGGTATGGAGCCACGAGCTCTTCAGGCTTCAGGAAGGGGCATCATTCCCCTAGGATTTGGGTATGGAAGGCAAGAAATAGGGAAAAGTTTCATGTGTGACCCTTTGGAGGGATCAGTGCTTTCTAAATAAACATTTTTCTCCTACAGCACTGTGGGATATGTGTGCCCAAGCCCTGGGAGTGGAATTCCGTGTGTGACTAAGCTGATCCATGAGGGCTAGTTCACTTGTTTACCTCCTGCTCCGAAAACACGGATGTGCCGTGGGAAAAGGAGAGGTCCAAAAGGAGCTAAAAGCTTGGAAATGCTGATGGTGTGTTGCTCTGGGCTCCTGGGAGTGTGTGGATGCTTCTGCAACTTGTGGAGAACTTTTGTGAAGGATAAATTTAGCAGGAGGGGAATGACGGCACAGACTGGACTCATCTGTTGGACAGCTTATCCTGTTCTCCAGGGAATTCCCACACAGAGCAGGAGTGTGTAACAGAGTCCTGTTCTCCCATGAGTGCTCTGCTCTGGGAAGAACATGCAGAGCTGGGCCTGCAGCTGAGGATTTGGGGCTTTCCCACCTTAGTCTCCTTCTTTTCCCACATCTTGTGGTCACCAGCAGTGCCAAGTGTGGTGGTCTTACACTTTTTCTGGTTTGGTCTTTGGAAAGAGTCCTTGGGAGTCCTTCAGGTCCAGGCAGGGATGAGTGTCCTTGGGGAGAAGGGTGATGCCAGGATGCTGGTACAGAGGGTCCAGTGGTGTGCTCAACCCACTCCTCCTGCCCTCTGGGCTCTGTTACCTGTAGCACCAGGCAGGGAGAGGGACTGGAATGATGAGATTCCTTGGGATGTGCTGGTTTAGTCCTTCAGGAGGTGATTTATGAGGTGTGTTTGTAGTTTTGTGTCTTCCAGCTGGTGAGCACTGAAAGCAACCGCTACAGCCTTGACCACATCTCCTCCCTATTTTCCTCACAGGTGAGAGCTGGGGCCTGGCCCCCAGGAGGGAGAGGCCTGGACTTTGGGATTTAAATCACAGAATCACGGAATAGTTGGATTGGAAGTGACCCCTTGAAGCTCATCTTGTTCCAACCTCCTGCCATATGCAGGGACACCTACCACAATCCCAGGTTGCTCCAAGCCCTGTCCAGCCTTGGACACTTCCAGGGATGGGGCAGCCGCAGCCTCTCTGGACAGCCTGTGCCAGGGCCTCGTCACCTTCACAGGGAACAATTTCTTTCCAATATCCCATCTGAGTCTCCTCTTTTCCAGTTTAGAGCCATTCCCCCTTGTCCCATCACTTCAAGCCCTTGTCCAAAGTCCATCTTTCTTGTAGCTCCCTTCAGGTACTGGAAGGGGCAATTTGTTCACCCCTAAGCCTTCTCCAGGCTGAACAATTCCCAAAGCTTGTTAAATGACACAAGGGAATGTTTTGCTGTTGTTAAGTACCCACCTTCCTCTGCTGTACTCTGATTTGAGATAAGAAATTGGCTCTTTCTGTCTTTCGTAGGAGACTCTGGTTGACTTTGCCTTAACCTCAGCCGAGATCTGGGCGCTGTGGCACAATGAGGAGAACCAAACTGTCGTGAAATACATCAACTTTGAGCAGTGAGTTTTGGGACTGGATCACTGGGATGACTGCAGGAACAGCTCCTTAAAACCCTGACAGAGGTCCTCAGCTTAGAGGTTTATACTCAAGCTACCAGAACGTAGAAAATCAGGCGGCAGGGTTGCTGAAAGTGGAGTTTGAGCGTGGCAGAGGGAGGGTTGTGCTTCCCAACAGCTCCTTCAAAACAGCCAGGTGGTCCCTTCCAGGAAAAAATATGTTCTGGGGAGATGGTGATGGGAAAGGATTTTACATGAATATAAAGCTGAGACGGTGGGTTGGTGCAGAGCCAGGGAGTTAAACAGTGGGTGGAAAATGCTGTTAGCGTACAAATTTCGGGAGACGAAGCTTCTAGTCAGTCTGAGAGTTACTTGTGAGCTCGTGGGATGGGGACGATGTTGATTTAAATGAGGGATTCCAACCTGTTCCATCAGCTTAGGGCTGGGAATGCCACTAGTAAGCTCTCCTGCCAAAACTTCGTCACTCCTCAAACCTCCTGTTTCCAGACCCAGCAGGCTGTTTTTGCTGGTGAAAGCCACAAATTTGGTTCAGGTGGATGCCAAGCTGATTCCAGGTTTGTTTCTCTCCAGGAATGTCGCAGGCCAGTGGAACCAGGTGTTTGTGCAGCCGCTCCCTGAGGAGGAGGTGACAGTCCGACAGGATCAGGACCCCAGGGTAAGCCAGCTGTAAAACAGCACCAAAGAATAACGAGGTCACTTAGGAGAGAAAATGGGAATAAACAAAGTCTGGAATGTGCAGGAGGCAGCTTTGATCCCAGGCTGGAGCAGGGTGTGGATAGAAACACAGATCCAGAGGATGAGGTGGAGAATGGGAGTAAGGAAGCAGCAGCTTAAATGCTCTCCTCATCCCTGAGCTTCCTTAAATTGTGATCTTTTTGCAGGAAACCTACCTGGACTATCTCTTCATGCCTGGCCGGTTCACTAATGCAGCGATCCAGAAGGCTTTGCAGGTAAGTGAGAGGGAATTTGGGATGCTCTCTGTTCAGCTTCTTCCTGGCTCTTTTGGTGTGATGCAGCAGGATTCCTTGGAGCTCTTGCCAGGCATGTTTTCATGGAGAGTCCCTGGAGTGAGTTGGTGGCTGCTGTGCCATGCTGCAGTTGCTGTGTGCCCACAGCCAGTGGCAGAACCTGGATTCCAGATGATCGTTTTTTTCCTCTTGGATAGCACTCAGCAGGCGGCAAGTTGCTGAGCTTGTTTTTCGTTCCTCCTGCTTTAGCCAGGTGAATGGGGACTCAGCCCCTTGTGGTGCTGTTTGTCAGGATATGTCATGGAATCACGGAATTGTTAAGGTTGGAAAAGCCTTCTGAGATGGTGGAATCTAGCCATTACCTCCAGCACTGCCAAGGCCACCACTAACCCATGTCCCGAAGTGCCACATCACATGGCTTTTAAATCCCTTGAGGTGTGGTGGCTGCACACTGCCGTGCATCCATGTATCCCAAATTTACAATCCAGACCTTTCTTTTAACACTTCCATCCCACAAAGTGCTGGCTGATGCTCTTGTACTGCTTTATCTCAACACTGCTTGAACCCTTGGTGAGACTTTTATTTTGCCTTAAAATCCACATTTCTTGTGCTGCTTTGCAGATCTTTTCTCAAGGAACTGAGAGGCATGTGGATCTGACGTGGGATGAGTTAAGGAAAGAGGTCACCTTAGCTGTGGAAAGTGAGGTGAGATGGATTTACCTTCCAGGATATTTTGTTGTACACAGGGTCGTGATGTTTTAGGTGCCAAGTTAAGGGCCTAAAGGGAGAAATAAAGATGAACCTGGGGTCTTGGTTTGTCCTTTATTTTTCCAAAGGGAGATGTTTTAAAAAGTACAAATCTCCGTCCTTCCTGCCCGGGTTTTCCGTCCCTCTTGGGTTTTTGTAATCCTTCTGGGTGTTCTGTGTCTGCTCCTTGCCAGCACTTTGGTCACCCATCACACAGTGCCCAGGCCACCCACTACAATGCAGAGCTCTTGCTCACCATTTTGGAAGAGAATCCAAAATAGAGGGATTATCTTCCAAAGAATCCAAATAATAATTTTTACGCGATCCCTGAAAGATCTCCGTGCTATTTGGGGTGTGAATTTCCCTCATTTATCCTGTTTGCCCTTATTTTACTTGGCTATTCCTGATTCCCTTGTTTTGCCCCCACTAGTTCCAGGGCAGTGTGACAGAATACGAGTGCTCTCCAGAGGAGTTTTGGCAGCTGCAAGTGGAATTCTGGTCCAAGTTCTATGCCTGCTGCCTGCAGTACCAGGAAGCTCTTTCCCGGCCCCTGGCCTTGCACCTGAACCCCTACACCAGCATGGTGTGCCTGCTGAAGAAGGTGAGGCTGTGGGTGGTGGTGAGATTCCCTGGAGAGGTTTCTCCAGCGGGTTTGGGAAGCTCAAGGACTTTTCCCTCACCTTTCAGGGCTCCATGTCCTTCCTTGTGCCCTGCTCCTTGGTGGATCATCTCTATCTCCTCTCCAATGAGCACCTCCTGACCGAGGACGACGCTGCCATCTTTGAAGGTGAGGAGACATGGAGCTTTTTCTCTCCTGTCAGGGATGTGGGAGCTTCCATAGAGATCTCTTGAAAAGCTCCTGACCCACAGTTGCATGGACGTAGTTTTATTTTGGTTTTGCAGGGAGATTTATTTTGTTAACCTTCTTGCCATTGTGCTCATACCAGCAGTTAGAATATGGTGTCAAGGCTGCAAATAGAATCATGGAATCATGGAATGGTTTGGGTTGGGAGAAATTCTTCCCTGTGAGGGTGGAGAGACCGTGGCACAGGCTACCCAGAGAAGCTGTGGCTATCCCATCCTTGGAAACATCCAGTGCCAGGTTGGACAGTGCTTGGAGCAACCTGGGATAGTGGAAGGTGTCCCTGCACATTGCAGGGGGTGGGACTGTATGGGCTATAAGGTCCCTTCCAGCCCAAACCATTCCAGGATTTATGAAATATTTTCACATCAGCTGTGGAGAGGGGCCATGTCGTTTGTTCCTTGTCTTCAGGAAGTAAATGCCAGAGCATGGAAAACATGTCATTAATATTGTCACCAAAGAGCCCTCTGTGCTTTGCTGGCCCTGGAATGCCGTTTCACTAGGAAAAAGGCAATGGAAAATGTTACCTAAGCTCTGCTTTCATGCTTGAGTGATTTTAATATATTTTTATAAAGCAGGATCGTCATCTGTTTGGTTGAGCTTTTTGTGGAGCAGAGGGTAGGAATGCTGGAGGCTTTGGCTGGTTTTGGGAGCTCTAGCAGTTGCTGCCCTGGCTGTTTTAAACAGTCACAGTGTCAAAAAATGGGATTTAATTTAAAATCTCATCCATAAAGGATTGCAGAGACGAGCTGAGCCATTTTCTCCAGGATACATTTTTTTGCACTCATTATTTCCTTTCAACTTGAGGCTGGAAAAAATCTGTTGGAGGGAATTTAATTTTTTTACTGTTGCATCGTTTTTTATTTTCTGAATAATAAAGCCCAAATTTTTCCCTTGTCAACTCCTGAGCTTCAATTTGGCTTCACTGTTATTGGGGAAGGGTTTGGCACAGGGAACTGGGATCAGTCTGCTGTTACTGGTGATAGGAGCTGAAGTAACTGGTTTTTGCATGGTTTTCCCACCTTCCCTTTGAAATCTCTTGGAAAATACACAGTTAGATTCTTTCATTGCAGATTTGGAGATGTCTCGTGATGTTGTCTGTCTTGTCCAGTGCCTTCGCCTGATTGGAGAATCAATTTCCATGGAAATGGCATTCATCATGGAAATGGCTTGCTCCCGCCTCCAGCCTCCAGAAAAGGCTGCAGAGCAGATCCTGGAGGACTTGATAGCTAATGACACGTAAGGAGATGTGTTTTCCAGAAGCTTCTCAGGGTGGCTGAGCTGGGATTGTCTGGAGCTGTCCTCATTTGACGTCCAAGGGTATTTGAGATGTGCAGGCTCCTCACCCTGAGCTGCAGGAGACTTTTCCAGGGATGGGGATTGTGGTTTGGTGTTGTTAGCAGGGTCTTCCATCCAGAGCCTAGAGAGCAGCAGAGGGACAAATTCCTGCCAGCTGTGGAAAGAAGTGCCTGGAGACAGTAGGGAGAGGTCAGAACAGTGTGGTTCCTGTGCTAACCAGAAAGATCATTCCCTCGTGGAATGCCAGCTATCAGTCTGTTATTTCCTGGTAGCCTGAGGGAGTGGAATAAATAGACTGATCCCTGCAGGCGCTCACGAGCCTGCCAAGGATTCCAGTCAGGAACGTCCAGGCTTATCAGATACTGATCCTCCCTGGAAGGGAGCGTAAGGGAGCCCTCTTCAGTTGGAACATCACGTTGCCGTTCGTGGTGATGAGGATCTTTTCGATTTTGCAGGGAAAATGTGATGGAGGATATCCACAGCAAACTGCAGGAGATCAGGAATCCCATCCATGCCATCGGAATGCTCATCCGAGAGATGGACTACGAGACAGATGCTGACATGGAAAGAGGTGAAAGGTCTTCACCAGCTTCTGGGAAATGCTGAGAAGTGTCCTTTTCCTGGGAATTGTTCCTGCCTGTGCGGCTCCTGCCTCACCTGAGTGGTTTTTCCCGCAGCTCCTCACCTGGCGCTGCGCATGAGCCTGTCCCAGCTGTTCGGCAGCAGCACCGCGGCGCACGTGGTGTGCGGAGGGGTGGCCAAGATCTGCACCTTGCGCTTCCTCCTCTGCCGGGACCTGCTCATCCTCCAGCAGCTCCTGCTGCGCCTCGGAGATCCCGTGAGTACAGCCCCTGGAGCTACTGTCGTGCTCCTGGGACCTGGGAATCCTGTGAGGCTCTGCTGGTGTAGGGCAGAGCGCTGTCTCTTCCCACAAGGCTGTTGGAATAGCCCAAGGCTTGGGCAGGTCCTGCTCTCTCCTCCAGCTGCTTTTGTCCTAAGCAAAGCAGCCTAATTCCCTTTATTCCAGGGTGAGCGTTTAGGAAGCAGGAAGCCAAGCTGTATTTGTGGGAGGAGGGCATGGATTCCTGTGTAAATCAGCACACATGCCGCTCTCCCAGCTATCCCTCTCCCAGCACCAATGGTAGCTCCATTCTCTGGCAGCACATTCCAAGGCTGCAGTTTCAGCCCCTTGGAATCTGCTCTAGCTGGAGCAAACAGCTCTCACGGTGGCAGCTGTGTTTGGAGTGGTGGGATGGGCTGGTCTGGGTCTGTCCCATGGGCCCTGAGGCCACATAAGGCACGGTGCTGCTGCTTTGGATGGATGCAGGGATGCGGAACAAGTCCCCAGACAAGGACAGCCTTGTTTAAACCAATATTATTTACTTAGAAACATCACTGCGGGAGTTTCCTGGTTGAAAAGAAATCCCTTTTTCCTGGATAAGGTTGTCCTGATGGCATTTAAGGTGCGTTGCAAGGTGCCCTCTGGAGCAGGTTCTCCCAGACCTTGAGGCATGTGACCTGCTGCTTTCCCACCTTGATGTACCTGTGTCCTTCAGAAGCTCAGATTGCTTCTTCTCCTGTGACTCTTTGCTGGAGCTTGTGGAGACTCTGAGGTGATCTCTGCTGCAAAGCCATGGTTTCCTTCTCAGGGACAAGAATCTTAGGATGCTTTGGGTGGAAGGGACCTTAAAGACTGTTTAATTCCAAGCTCCTGACATGGGCAGGGGCATTTTTCACTAGACCAGGTTTCTCCAAGCCCCATCCAACCTGGCCTTGAACACTTCCAGAGGTGGGGCAAGGGCTGAGTTCCTGCCAGGTTCATTCTAACCCTGGCAACATGGTGTTCACAGGAGGGACGAGCTGGGCTTGACACAAATCTCTTTGGTTGTTCTTGTCCTGCTGTTGCTCCTAGTGTGCCAAGCTCTGTGCCTTCCTTGCAGATGGTGTTGGGAGGCGGACAGCTCTTCCAGTCCCAGCAGGACCTGCTGCACCGCACCTCTCCCCTGCTGCTGTCCTACTTTCTGGTCCGGTGGGCGAGCCAGTGCCTGGCCTCCGATGTCCCTGTGGACACGCTGTAAGTCTTTTACCTGGTCTGGCTTTGATTCCTCCTAAATCCACCTGAGATGCCCTTCCTGGTGTGGAAAGCAGGTGGTTGCTGTGGGAGTATCACTTCAGGAGCACTGGGGAGGGTTTTTTTCCCTTCCATGTTCTGAGCTGACTCTGCCTTGTGCTAAATCTGCCCTGCGAGGCCTTGCTGTTCTGTGCTCCGTGGGAGTTGAACAATGAGCACAATTAAAGCGGGAGGCGTTTTGTTGTCTCTTCGCTGATGGCGCCTTTCTTCTCTAGGGAATCTAATCTGCAGCATCTTTCTGTGTTGGAGTTAGCAGACACCACGGCTCTGACACCACACCAACTGGGTAAGGTGTCCACAGATCATCAACTCTCCCTTTCTGTTATTTAAGCCTGTCTCTGCCACCTGAGGGAAGTGCTTTATGCAGGGAGCTAATGGACTGTGTGGTTGAATGACCCTGGTTTAAGTGGGGATGTTTGTCAGGCTGTCCACAAAAAAAACCAAACAGCAACAACAAAGGATCTTGGAGCGTTGGACTCAGATTTTCCTCTCAGCCTGAGGATGGGGATGTCTCACTCAACCAAAAAATTATTCATTCTAACCCTGGCAGCATAAGCCAAACTTACCCCTTGTGTACTTTACAGTGGCTGTAGTGGCTCAGACCAGATCTGTCACAGAATTCTGGAATGGTTTGGCTTGGAAGGACGTTTAAGCTCATCCAGTTCCAACCCCCTGCCATGGCAGGGACACCTTCCACTGGCTGGAGTTGCTCAGAGCAACCTGCTCCATCCAACCTGTCCTGTTCTCCAGCCTTTATCCTACAGCAACCAGGAGCAGCAGCTCAGGGAAGTGTGAAAATGTAGAAGTACTTCCTCGAAACATGTTTGAAAATGTGGAAATACCTCCCCAAAACATTGCAGCTGGTATTTGGTTCATGTTTTTAAAGTTTTGCTGCAAAGATGTAAGTTTTGGGTTAGTGCTTTTTGGGAGGATATAAGGCAGCTTAATTGGGGAAATGTGGGCCTTGAAGTGGTTCCAGAGGGAGGAGGTAAGCAGGGAGGGGAAAGAAACATGCAGGTAAGAACCTGCTGTGACTAGTCAGCACTTGGAGGCTGAGATACTTCAGAGGGAGCTGGGAAGATCTGGGACAAACAGGCGGCAGTGCCACGTGTGAGCTGGGAAAGAACTTCCTCTGCTTTCTGACATGGGTCATCCTCAGAGTCTGAGCTCTCCCTGATGGAGAATCTGGGTGCAGGAGGCAGCTGGTAATGTCAGGGAAGTTGAAAGCATTCTTTGTGTGTGCCAGTGTCGTGGGTTATTTCTTGGCTGGCTCATGAGGAAAGTCCTGCTTGGCCACTGTTCTTTGGGGAAAAACATGTGAAACGTAGGGAAGGAGGTGGCAGCTCGGGGAGAGGCGTCAAGAATAGTCAGTAAGGGGGGATTTTTGGGGTGCTGGAATGAGGGGGGAGGGGTTGGAACAGCCAATTCAGCACTCCCCCAGCCCTCTTGTGCTGGAAAGCTGCAGCTGGGCTGGAAATAACAAGTGGAGACAGAGCAGAGCCATTTTTTGGTGTGTTTTAATTGAGCTGTGGTTAATAAACACTGCAGGATGGGGCACTTTGATCTCCTGCTGCTCCCTCTGACTTAACCAGACGGCAGGAGAAATCCAAAACCAACAAGTTGGAGTGTGGAACGTGCTTTTGGTTTGCCCTGACTTAATCTGTGCTGTTTGGGCAGATGAGCACAGGACAGGGTGGAGAACCTGGGATCTCTCCTGCAGGCCCTCTACTCACTGTTCCTTTAATTTGTGCTTTTAGTATCCAGCCCTCAAACAATCGTGGAGCTCTTCTTCCAGGAAGTGGCCAGAAAACACATCATATCCCGACTCTTCCTGCAACCAAATACCTCTTTGGCTGAGACAAGTTTGAACTGGCCCCACCTCATCACCTCAATAGTGGCTGATTTTCTGCCTCTCCTGTATCCTTGGCTGTGAATCCATTGCCACTGAGCCTCCTGCTGTTGCAAAATCAGTTTTCCACTCGCAAATTTCCAAGACAAGCCTCCTGAAGGAATGAGGTTGTTGGCATTAATGGGATTTGTGGGTATTTTAAGATTTCACAGATTTCATCCTGTTTAGGTGCACAATAAAGGATTGGAGTTTTTGGCTTTAAGCCCCTGAGCTCACTACTTGACTTGATGGGATGGGATGCTGGGAGATTTGGAAGGGTAACAGGAGTTGGGGATTAGATGTACCAGTGATTTTGCTCTAATATGGTTAAATCTTATTACAGAATAATGACTTGTATAAAGAGCAGCTTAATCATCTCTCCTTTCCCCCCACAAATGGAGCATGAGAGGCATGTTGGCTTCCAGACTAGTTCTCCAAGCACTCCAGACAGGATTCTCCTGTGTTCCTTAACCTCTGCTCAGATGGCCCAGCAATCCCAGCTTTCTCTTCCCGGAGTGCCTGATGGGGAGCTGTCAGTACACCCAGCTCCAGGTGAGTGTGTTATGCCAGCCCTCTCACAGGTGTCGGAAAAACTCCCCAAAACATCATCCTTCCAAGTTCTGGAGTTCTGCTTTCCTCTAGTCATGGAATCCTGGAATGGTTTGTGTTGGAAGGGACTTCAGAACTCATTCAGTTCCATCCCCTGCCGTGGAGAGGGACACTTTCCACTATCCCAGGTTGCTCCAAGCCCTGTCCAGCCTGGCCTTAGACACTTCAAGGGACGGGATAGCCACAGCTTCTCTGGGCAACATGTGCCAGGGCCTTACCACCTTCACAGGGAAGAAGTTCTTTCCAGTATCCAATTTATATATTTCCTGTTTTATTTTAAAACCACCACCCCTAATCACTGAGCTTTCTGAGCTCTGACATTGCTTACAGAGTGTTTGATGGGGACTGATTTATGATCATGGAATCCCTGAATGGTTTGGGTTGGAAAGGACCTTAAAGTTCATCTCATTCCACTCCCCTGCCATGGGGGAATCATCTTCTACATTTTCTCTTTCATCTGTTTTCAAGAGCATCCAGATACTCAGGTTTCTTCTATTCCCTTTCCATGGAGGAGTTCAGTCTCCCAGGGCTTGTCTGACCATGTGATGCTGCACTACTGAAACACCTTTGCAGAGCCTGTTTAAATATCCCAGCAATCCTAGAGCTTGTTGGCTGCTGGTGTGCCTACAGCCTTTTATTGCGCCACCTTTGCCCATGACTGTCTATGGGATCTGGGTTCAGAAGGATTTCTTCAGCCCAGAAAGGATTCATCTATTTCTTAAATGTCCTTATTAGTAAAAAACAGTGTAAGAAACACCCGTCATCATTCCATATCTAGCTGCTCCTGATATCCCATTAGCAGGGACAGTGAACTCATGATTTCCAGGGGTTTTATACTGCTGTATTTCAGATCACTGTTCCTCCACCTCTCTCCCTGTGCTCTTGGCAGCTGGAGTTGCTTGTGCTTGAGTTCAGGCCGCACAATTCCTTGTCTGCAGCCCCACGTGATGCTTCATCCCTGTCTGGGCATTCCTGGAGGCACCAGGGACAGGCAGGCTGTTAGTGACGACCTGTTTTTCAGCAGAACCTTTTATCCTCCCAGCCCCTCATACCTGGGGGCTGAATTGCTTCCTTTTGTGTTGCTGCTGAGAAGAATTGAGGGAAGAATTTCAATTCTTCAGAGCTTTTGAGCCCGGAAATGCCAAGACTGGAGCAGCATCGTTCTCCCTTCTGGCATAAGTGCAGGCTTTGAATCTCCTCGCATTGCTTTCGCCTCGCTGGTGTCTCCTCCGGGCTTTTACCTCCACAGAGCCCAGCTCCTCCTCCTCCCTGCCGCCTTCTGTTCCTCTCCCTGATCCCAGTCGGTCACGGAAACTTGGATTAAGTGCTGTGACCCCAGGGAGATAACAGCAGCTTTGCTGTGAGCACAGTGACCCAAATTGTGGAGGTACAGGAAGCTCCTTGCAAGGAGCAGGCGGACACGGGAACGGTCTGGTGACAAAGCAGAGGCCTGGGACACAGGCCAAGCTTCTCTGTGTTGCTCATTGTGTGTGACAAGCTGGAGTGGGATTTATCCCTTGTAGCTGCTAATCTGGGCGGTGAATCCGGGCTCCGGATGCGTCGCCACGTGGTTTTGAGAGGACTCATGGCCAGGAAAGGTGAGGCAAGAGGTGCTGGTGGTTTGTGCACCTGTGGAGGTGACTTGACTTCCAAGTCTTGGTTTCTCCTCCCCATTCCTGCTGAGTCCCACAGCCCTGCTAGCAGGACGTGGCTGCTTCTCCAAGGATGATGAGGATGCTCTGCTGGCATGGGGCCAGGCTGGGTCATCTCCCTTTTTCTGTGTCCTCAGTGCCATCAGCGCTCCCTCCCACCTGCTGTAATCCATGTCCTTCCTTGGCTGCTGGCCCTCTGCTGCACAGGTATTCCTCTTCTAGCATATGCCTTGCCTGTTGTCCTGCAGCCTTTGCTCTGCCCTCCATGTTCTTCACACTTCCTCTACAATTCCCTGCAAGAGCATGTAGAAAGAATCCTGTTTGATTTTTGGGCATCCTGTTTGATTTTTGAGCTGTTTCTGAAGTGCTGCATACAGACACTGGAGCTGTTCAGGGCAGTTGATTCCCAGGAGCATGTGGGGGCTATCTCCTCATTACAGGGCTGGAGCAGCTCTGCTCTGGAGAGCTGAGAGAGCTGGGAATGTTCATCCTGGAGAAGAGAATGCTCCAAGATCTTCAAGATCTGAGAGCCTCTTGCAGTGCCTAAAGGGACTCCAAGAGAGCTGGAGAGGGGCTTTGGCCAAGGACCTAGACTGACAGGACACGGGGGAATGGTTTCCTGCTGCCAGAGGGCAGGATTAGGTGGGATATTGGGAAGAAATTCTTCCTTGTGAGGGTACTGAGGCCCTGGCACAGTTGCCCAGAGAAGCATCCCTGGAAGTGTCCAAGGCCAGGCTGGACAGGGCTTGGAGGAGCCTGGGATGGTGGAAGGTATCCCTGCCTTTCACAGGGGAATGGGTCTGGATGGGCTTTAAGAGGTCCCTTCCAGCCCAAACCATTCCACGATTCTATGATCAGTTCATCCATGGGACTTTGGGGCTGGGAAAACCAGCCCTGAAACTTGAGAAACAGGATTTGTCTGAGCACAGCAGCTAAAGGGGCCACCAAAAACTCACTGGTCCTGGGTACCTGCAGATCACAAGCAAGCGTTGACCTGAATCCAAACTCCCATTCCTTCTCTCCTGCAGGAATACATCCGCCTGCTGCAGCCATGGTGCCACGTGAACATGGGCTCCTGCTGCTTCATGATGGGCAGGTGCTATCTTGTCATGGGTGAGGGGCACAAGGTGAGGCTCTCTCTCATCTCCTTCCTGTGGTTTGGGGTCTGGTCCTTTTCCCTTGGGAGGCAGGAGGTGCCCAGGAAACATCTTTCCCAAGCTCTCCCTCCTTTGGGAAGGGATGGATTGGAGCGGGGTGGTGGGATCTGCTTTTGGGGAAGGTCTCATGAGCTTAGGACAGGCAGCACTGTCACCTCATCTGTGCAGCAGGTGGGTCAGTCACCTGAGGGGACAGTGAGCTGATTCCAGGTCTGCTTCCAGGCTTTGGATTGCTTCTGCCAAGCTGCCTCAGAGGTGGGAAGAGAGGAGTTCCTGGACAGGCTGATCCAGCCCGAGGAGAGTGAGGTGGTCTCCACACCACGCCTGCAGTACTACAACAAGGTACGGTCCTGAGCAGGTAAACTGGCACCAAGTCCTTCTAGACAGGAGAGGAGGGAATTCGTGCTCCATCCCTGGCTTTGGGGGAACTGACTTGAGCCTCAGAGAACTTAATTTTCGGAATGTGAAACACCTCTACTTTGATTACTTTGTTTGGGGGTAATGAGAAGCTGAATGTGTGAAATTTAAGTATTTTCCACCTATTAGTTTCCTAATTTCCAAAGTTTCGTTTCGTAAGTTTCCAAAGTCACCAAGAACTTTGTTATCCAGCAGAAAAAGGCAGGATGAGATCCAGCTGCTGGAAGCAGAAGCCAGACATGTCCAGACTCGATGTAAGATGCTGCCTAAGGGGAAGGTTATTAAGCTCTGAGGCAAATTAAAACGTGTATGTTTAAATTGAGATAGGATCTTCCTTCTGCATAATGCTGTGGTTCAGGCAGGCTGTAAGCTTGGAGCTGGGCTCTTGGTGAGGGATTCCCTGGATTTAGGATCCCGAAAATGAATCAATAATGCTGAAATGCTTGAAAAATCCACCATGTTCAGAGGTGAATCCTCCAGTGAAGCTGTAACTTGGTCCTGTTGTGCTGGGATTTAATCCAAATGCCTGTGGTTTCTTCGCTTTTTAAGTCTAATCCCTTAAAAATCTTCAGGGACAGGAGCAGCTCCTAAAAAAACCCAATGAAAAACCTTCTTGCCAACTCTTTACTGGAGTATTTTCCCCCCCAGGTCCTCCGCTTGATGGAGATGCTGGGTTTGCCGGAGCTGGTCATCCAGCT
Organism: Origma solitaria; assembly: GCA_013397895.1. Classification (NCBI taxonomy): domain Eukaryota; kingdom Metazoa; phylum Chordata; class Aves; order Passeriformes; family Acanthizidae; genus Origma; species Origma solitaria. The sequence continues at coordinate 109,256 of VZRL01007074.1, forward strand.
GGCCACCTTGGCCATCATGGAGTCAGCGGATGACTGGAGAAGCCAGGTACACTCACTTCTTTCCCAGCCAGCTGTTTCTTCAGGAACCTCTTCCACAGGAATTTCTTGCTGGTTTTTTAACTGATTTGTGCTGTTTTCAGGCTACTTTAAGGACCTGCATCTTCAAACATCACTTGGATTTGGGACACAACAGCGAAGCCTATGTAGCCTTAACACAAAACCCAGATCCAGGCAGGTAGGTGAGAGGATTATGCCTTTGTAGGAGGTCCATGGTCCTGTTCTTCTGTGAAACTGAGAGGAAAATGACACTTTGGGGGAGGGCATGGTTGCTGTGTTGAGAGTTAATTTGTAGAGGTGGGTTTAAAAAGGTAGAGTTCATTTTTGGATGTTCTTCTGAAGGACACCTGGGATTGGCACCTTGTCAAAAGAGGAGAAGGGGAGGAAGAAAACAGGGAAGAGGCTGAAGGATCATGTGTAGCGTTCTATGTTTCAAAGCTTTAGGAGCCAAGTTGGTTTAGTTTAATAAAGAAAAGATTTCGTGTTGGGTTTTCGGTTTGGAAAGTGAACTGGGTAGAGGAGGCTTTATCCTAGCAGAGAAAAATACTGGAATAACAGAGGAGAAAATAGGAATACTTTTTAACTGATTGAGGGAGGGAGACTGCCCTCCTGAGAGGCCATTCCAGAGGATCTCTGTTTCCAGCCCAGGAGAAACCTGAAGGTTTAACTTGGCTGTAAGCCAGAAAAAAACCTGTGGAGCTCATCCTGAAGCAGGAGCTTGTCACAAAGTGATTATTTGTGGCTTAAATCCTGGGTTCATTCCTGCTCCTGGGTTTATTCCTGCTCCTTCAAAGGGCTGTGCTTCCCTCTGCAGGCAGCTGGACTGCCTACGCCAGCTAGTGGTGGTTCTCTGTGAGCGATCCCAGCTCCAGGACCTGGTGGAATTCCCTTACGTGAACCTGCACAATGAGGTAATCCTGCGCTGGGATGATGGCTTGGGGGTGAGGTACAACCCTCCCTGTAAAGGGATTGTGGACCCACTGGAGCCTCCATGTGCTGCAGGTCGTTGGAATCATTGAGTCCCACGCTCGGGCTGTGGATCTGATGACTCATAACTACTACGAGCTGCTCTACGCCTTTCACGTGTACCGGCACAACTACCGGAAAGGTAAAGCGTGGGATGGCACCTTGTACCTGCCCACCCGCCTGGGACACCCCTTCCTTGTCCCTGCCATGTGTGTGGCCTCTTCAGGCTGTTGGCTGATTGGCTTTTCCCTGTTTTCAGCTGGAACAGTGATGTTTGAGTACGGCATGCGGCTGGGCAGGGAGGTGCGGACGCTCCGAGGGCTCCAGAAACAGGGAAATTGTTTCCTGGCTGCCATCAACTGCCTGCGGTTGATCCGCCCGGAATATGCCTGGATAGTGCAGCCAGCCCCTGGAGCTGTGGTACGAATGCTGAGCTTCCTGCAAAGGAGCTTCTTTCCCAGTGGGAACAGAGGTGTTGGGCTTCTTAATCTGCTGCTCTTGGCCAACTGTCTTGCCCTCCTCATCGACTCTATCCATCACCCTTGTGCCGTTCCTCATTTTTGGGGCAGCGTGGAAGCAAGATAACTTTTGGGGATGAGCTGGTAGATAGATACAGGAATATATCAGCTTATGTTGAAGACGGCAAATATTTTGGGGATCGTGAACAGCTGGAATACCAGTCCAGAGGAGTTAGTATAACAGGGGTTGTGTTTCAAATCCCAGTCAGGGCTCAGGGAGGTGGTGGCTGCAGCCTTGTCACCTGATCCTGATGTTCCTGATAGCCAGGGATAAAGTAACCTAAGTTTCCAAGGGGTTGCACAGCTTCCCTGGTCCAAATCAAGGCGTGATATGGAGAGCTCTTGTTGGGATTTATGCTATCAGTGATATATCCTACAGAAACCAGGTGGTTATAATCCTCTTTCTGCTTTTTCCTGCAAGTACGAGCGCCCAGGAGCGTCCCCGAAGAGGAGCCACGATGGGGAGTGCATGGCTGTTCCCGGTAAGTGCCCAGTCCTGGTCCTTCCCATGCCTCTGGAGTTTCCACAGCCTCTCTGCAGCTCCCATGTGAGCTGGAAGATAGCTCAGGGCAGCTCCTGCCTCTGCCACATCAATAATATGGGGGATTTTAAGGTCGTTAACTCTCCCAGTGTCTCCCAGTTGCAACATGCTGCTGCTGTTCCCCGAGGAATATAGCAATTTCCCCAAGGGAACAGCTTGTCCCCAAGGAGCTCCTGTGCCTGCTCCCAACAGTTTGATGCCTTGACAGTACTTGTTTTTCAGTGGAAGTTACTTGTAATTTAAAACAGAACCAGCTTTTTGAGGCAATTTCTAGTTGTTCAAGGCTGTTTGTGCCCTTGGAAATCCTGTCAGAAATAAGCTCTGCCTGTGTCTGCCACAGCCTGGGATGTGGGATCAGGTTATCATCAGTGTTCCAGTAGGAAAATTTAAGGTCAGGTATTTTTAAACCTGCTCTTTCTGAGGAGTTCTTTTATGGCATGTGCCTGGCAGGCAAAGCAGCAGCTGTTCCCAAATATTATCTAACATCTGGAGGAGAAGGATCGGGAAGATGGTATCAAGGACATAAGCACAGTCAAGGGAGCAGGGAAGGATCAGCAAATCCTGATCGTTCTTTTGGTGCTTGTTGGGGTACAACTCCTCTTAGGATGGGAGAGGGGTGTAGATGCATGTTTTTAAATGGGCATGGAGGCTCCAGGGAGACCTCAGAGCCTCTTCAGTGCCTAAAGGGGCTCTAAGAGAGTGGTAGAGGGGCTCTGGCCAAGGATTTGGATTGCCAGGAAAAGGGGAAATGGCATCCCACTGCCAGAGAGGGTTTAGATGGGATATTAGGAAGAAATTCTTCCCTGTGAGGGTGGGGAGGCCCTAGCACAGGTTGCTCAGAGAAGCTGTGGCGGTTCCTGGATCCCTGGAAGTGTTCCAGGCCAGGTTGGATGGGGCTTGGAGCAGCCTGGGACAGTGGAAGGCGTCCCTGCCCATGGAATTGAATGAACTTTAAGGTTCCTTCCAACCCAAACCATTCCGTGATTCCATGACATTCTGCACAGTGCCCAAAGAGCCCTTTTTGATATGCTGAGAGCCCGGTATCCATCTGTTCCAGCCACTCACCAGATTGAGATCCTGGAGCTGGAGGATTTGGAGAGAGAATGTCTGCTGGCACGGATCCGGCTGACCCTGGTGGAACACGATGTGTCAGCAGCAGCTGTGGCAGGTGAGGGGCTTTCAGCCACTCTGTCTTGCCCTAGAGGCAAACCCAGAAGCTGCCAGGGACCATCAAATTCCCATCCCTACCATGAAATCCAGCCGTTGCCTTCACCAAGTTCTGAGAGAACCAGTTCTAAGTTTTCCACCCTGTTTTGGGTTTTCCAAGCTCTGGTGGTCTGCAGTGGGGGTGGGATGAGCTTCTGGGTTGGGACAAAAAAAGGCATTTTGGAAATTATGGAAGTATAGGATCCTTAAGGTTGAAAAAGACCTCCATGATCATCAAATCCAACCTTTTTAATTCATGAATAAGTTATTTTCTTGGACAATCCTGCTTCATGGAGCAGTGTTACAAAGTCAAAGTTGTTCCCTTTTGGGGAGCGGAAGGTACAGCTCGCCCACCTGGAGTCATTTAGTATCTCTGGTACGAGTTACACAACATGTCCACATCTTTCTCCTCTAAATGTCAGGAGGAGGTGACTTCCCAGCAAGGGATTGCAGAGAAAGGATGGAACAGCTGCTTTGAGGACAGAGTAGCGACGCAGGGAGCCAAGTGCCACAGTTTCTGTGCTGGCAGAGCTGAGCTGATGCCTTGTTTGCTTGGATGCAGACCTATGATGAGGCTGTCCCCACCTCCCTAACTTCAATAATCTCGGAGATCTTTTTCCAACCTTAACAACTCCATGATTCTAAACAGTGGCATAATTTGTTCATCATGTATTGCTGCCTGTGTCCCTCTCCAGTCCTTCTCCAGGTGGTGCCCCACGAGGGACGGCTCCATGGGTCACAGCTGCTCTGTCCAGCCCCTCCAGGGATAACTTCTGGGCTCATGGGATGCTCTGGAGGGCAGGAAATTCCTCAGCCATGGGCTGAGGAGTGCTGCTATGGGGTGTTGGAGGCTGTTGGCACCCTGCTTCTGCAACTCTTGATGAGTAACATGGGGCAAGGCCAGTGTTACTGGGGGAGGCTTTATCCACTTTCTCTTGCCTTTAGGCAACTCCACACCCGAGGAAACGGTGTCTCTGCTGGTTCGGGCTGGGCTCTTCGACTCAGCAATCACCCTGTGCCAAACCTTCAAGCTGCCCTTGACGCCCATCTTTGAGGGCCTCACCTTCAAGTACGTCCAGGTGCCCTCTCACCTCAGGGGACACGGGGCTGGAGGGATGCAGGAGCTCGGGGGTGGACCTTGCCCAAGAGCCTTCTTTTCCTGCCTGTCCATCTGGGCTATTCCTTGGGAGTAGTCCTGCAAGGGATGGCTTTGATGCCAGTGGGAAGGGGCTGGGCTCTGGAGGGCCTCGGGAGCCCCTTCCCATGGCTTTTGGTTGTGCAGGTGCATCAAGCTCCAGCTGGGAGGGGAAGTGGCGCAGGCAAAGGCCTGGGACTGGCTGGCAGCCAACCAGCTCTCGGCCCTGGTCACCACCAAGGAGTCCAGGTAGGTCCATGTCTGCGGTTTGGGCGGAGGAGGATCTGGAGACAGGAGCCCTGTGGGAATCCAGAGGGTCACAGGTCCTTGAAACCCCTAAAAGCAGAACTGTGCGCTGGGATACGGGGAGAGCTGTGGTTTCACACTGTCTCTATATCATCTGGATCCCACCACGTCCTCACAGGCAGGGCAGGAGCTGCTGGCATGTTTTCCATAGGGAATTGTTTCCTTCCAGTGCCACAGATGAAGCCTGGAGGCTGCTGTCATCCTACTTGGAGCGTTATCCATCCCAGAACAGCCTGTACCATCGCTGCGTCATCAACAAGCTCCTGGCACACGGGATACCTCTGCCCAATTGGCTCATTAACAGCTACAAGGTGAGAACAGGGAGATAGCTGTCCCCAAAAATTCCATGTGTCCCAGAGCTGCTGGATCACTCTCGCTCCAATGGACACCTGCCAGCTTCACCCCACCTCCCTGCTCCCAGCTTCAGGCACCGGTGCCAGATGGTCTGTGCCTGGTACCAAGGTTCAAAGCAGGTTCCTCTCAGGATGGTCCCTGTCCTGGTCAGATTCCCTGGCTGAGTTTCTGTCTTTCTGGCAGGAAGTGGATGCTGCCGAGCTGCTGCGCCTCTACCTGAACTACGATCTGTTGGAGGAGGCCGTGGATTTGGTCCTGGAGTACGTGGATGCTGTGCTGGGCAAAGGGCACCAGTATTTCGGGATCGAGGTGAGCTCACCTGCGGTTGGGATGTGGCAGGATGTTCCTTGGGGACACAATGTGAGGGTTTCTGTCCCTTTCAGGTCCCTCTGTCCCCAACATCCCCCACAATGTGGCTTCCCTACACTGCCATTGACCAGCTGCTGCAGGCACTGCGGGAGAGCAGCGCCAGCGAGAACAGCGTCGTGGTGGGTACCCAGCTCCTAAACACTGGGATAGGGGGAATGGGG
>VZRL01007074.1:144605-157272 GCA_013397895.1 Origma solitaria
TGATCCCAAGGAACTGGCAGGTTTCCAGGGCGTAAGTGAGGCTTTGAGTGGGTTTGGGGCCACTGAGCCAAGCAGGGGGGTCCTGCGAGCATGTATGGGGCTGGTGGATGCTAGCACATGGGGATGGAAGTGTATGGGGACCCCAGGGGTCCATGGCAGTCTCGAAACTTGGGGGATCTGCACTGAGCCATCATCTCTGTGTAGAAGAAAAGCCGGGAGGAGTCGAGTGGGGAGGGCAGTGGTGTGGAGATCCTGGCCAACCGGCCCTACAGCGACGGCCCTGGGGGCAGCGGCCAGTACACCCACAAGATCTACCACGTTGGCTCCCACATCCCCAGCTGGTTCCGGGCACTGCTCCCTAAAGCTGCACTCCAGGTGGAGGAGGAGTCCTGGAATGCTTATCCCTACACACGCACCAGGTGGGGGCTGGGAGGTGGTGGGGTGGGCTGCAGGGGTGGCTGTGCTCTGGGCTCAGTCCTGATCCCCTCCAGGTACACGTGTCCCTTCGTGGAGAAGTTTTCCATTGAGATTGAGACGTACTACCGCCCGGACGCGGGGCAGCAGACCAACATCTTCAACCTGAGCACGGCGGAGAAGAGGCAGAGGATTTTGGGTGGGTATGACTGGCTTGGGGAGCTGGGCAGGACCCTGTGGCTGCTGGGATTCCCACACAGTGCTCCTGGGATGGGTGTGTGGATGTGATGAGGTCTTAAGGGCTCAACTTCACCCTCCGTGCGGTCCTCATGTTTTGGGGATGCTGGAAGGGAAGAGCTCCCTGGATCCTGAGCTCCCTGCCCCAAGCTCCCTGTGCCTCAGGCTCCTTGGTCCAAGCTCCCTGCCTGCTCCCTCTCAGTGCTGCTGAATTAAGTTCCACATTAAAGATATTTTCAGGGACAGTTTTGTCCTCTGCGTCTTCCCTTGCCTCTATTTTTGTTTGCAGCTTCTCCTTCCTAGTGCCAGCCTGCTCCCCTCTCCTTCCGTGTCCTGGCCCTATTCTGGCGTGGATTTACCTTCTCAGTCTCTCCTGGTGTACATGGGACCCTACACCTGGGTTCTGTGGTGTGTTTCGGATCAGCTGCAGCAGGGAGAGCTGAAAAAGTGTGTCCCCATTTTCCTACCCCTTGCCCTGCTTACTCTCTCCCCAGGGCTTTGCTCGAGATCTCTCTCTGGCTCCTTTCTGGGGGGACTGGTGGGCAGAAATGGGAGCTCAGGGTGGGATTCTCCCCTCTCCAGTGGGTTCCTGATTCCCGTTCCCGCTGGTGTAGATGTGGTCAGTTCAGGCACCAGAGTGTGGAATGTGACGTGCTGCCTCTTAAAATGGAGGCCTAAAATAGGCACTCGGAGGAAATGATTCATCTGACCTATTTCTCTCCCCGACTCTTGCGGCACTGGGGATGTCCGGCTGGGATACCGATGGCTCGGAACTGGGAGCAGGAATTCTGCCCCTGCCATCCCCGGGAAGGAACCAGGGCCAAGCAGATGGCATCAGTGCATGGCGCCGTGCCTGCTGCCTGGTTTTCCACTCTAGTGCCCATCCTGTGGGCATTTCAAAGGGCACTCAGCATCTCTGGTGGCTGCTGCCTTTCACAGGGAGCAGGGTTGGAGTGGGACCAGCCTCAGTGTGGATCCTGCTGGGATTTTCTCTGCCCTGGTGTCCTGTAGCACCGACAGATTAAAACTCCTCTCATGTTTCAAAGGGTGATGGAATAACATGGTCTGGGTGATCAGCAGGGATAACTGCTTCCTTGGCAGCTTTCTCCCAAGTGGCAAAAGCAAAGGGAGTTGGATTGTGATGGGAATGACACTGCCAAGAGCTGCTTGGGGACAGTAGGTCCTATCCCAGCTCTTTGCTGCTGTTATCCGAGATGCTTGGCATCATGCTGTGCTTTGCATCATTTTTGGGGATTCCGGGCATCTCTAGTTTTCTTTTTCCCTCTTTTTTCAGCCCAAGCTAGAGGAAGAGGCTGGCAGCACCTTGAGGATATCAAGGGGGGGCAAATTAATGCAGTGTTTGGTACAACCTGGGAATGGGGATGGTGCTGCGGGATGGTCTGGGCAGCCAGTGGGGTGCCCTGAGATCCCCAGATTGGGCTGCTGGAACCTGACCAGGAGCTGTAAAGGCCAAATTTTAGGAGATTTTGTGCTGGATTGAGCCAGAATGGCTGTTGGATCCTGTTTTCCTGGGTGTCATTCATGAGCCTCTCTCCATCTTGGGAGGTCACCCTCATTTGGGGGGAGCTCACCCTCATTTTGGGAGAGCTCACTTCTGTTTCGGGATGGGGTTCATTGCCCTCCCCCCCAGCTCTACAGAGGCTCCTGAATCACATGGTGGTTTTGCTGTGCCCTCTTTCTGGGGGACCCTTGGGCTTTTTTGCGGGGGAAGAGCTGGGAGCTGTGCTGAGCTGCCCCATGCGCTGTCCCTGTCCCCAGCCCCCGTGTCCCCCGGGGTGGCTGGGATCGCTCCGCAGCTGCCAGATCTCCTGGCTAATGCGTGTATGTGTGTCAGCCCTGGCTCTCCGCATGCTCCCAGCCCCTCCCTCCCTGTGCCGCTCCCTGGGGTGCTGGATTGGGATCCCACGCAGGGACAGGATGTCTTTGGCTGCACCAAGGGTGTCTGTGATGTTCCACCCATGGGATTTTATATGTTTTATTTGGCAATTCTTCCCTGTGAGAGTGGTGAGCCCTGGCACAGGTTGCCCAGAGAAACTGTGGATGCTCCATCACGGGAAGTGTCCAAGGCCATATTGGATGGGGCGTGGAGCAGCCTGGTCTAGTGGAAGGAGTCCCTGCACATGGCAGGGAGTGGAATGAGACGATCCATAAGGTCTCTTCCTACTGAAACCACTCCAGGATTCTGTGATTCCAGAACTCCAAGATTTTAGGATTCTAGGACAGAGAGTGTTTGCTGCCAGCTGCCTTGGGTGCATGGCTTGTGGGAATAATTTGACCAGATTTTTGTCCGTTTTTCCTTGTTTTCCTACCTGTGCCCCCTGCCAAGTGCTGCGGGGTCACAAGCGCCATTCCCCCCACAGACACCATTGACATCGTGCGTGATCCCATCTCCCCTGGGGAATACAAACCCGAAGAGGATCCCAAACTCTACCACTCATCCAAGACAGGCCGAGGGCCACTGGGGGATGACTGGCTGGAGGCAGCGGCAGCCAGTGGGCCCCTCATGTGCGCCTACAAGCTCTGCAAGGTGGAATTCCGATACTGGGGGATGCAGTCCAAGATTGAGCAGTTCATCCATGATGTGGGTGAGTTCAGAGCCGTGGGTTGCTGGGCGGTCATTTGGGCAGCTGTGGGGCCACACTGGACTCGCTGCCCCCCTTCTCCCCCTAGGATTGAGGAAGGTGATGCTGCGCGCCCACCGCCAAGCCTGGTGCTGGCAGGATGAGTGGACGGACTTGACGATGGAGGATATCCGTCAGCTGGAGGAGGAGACGGCACGAATGCTGGCACAGAAGATGGCCAAGTGTGGCGAGGGCGAGGAGCCACCCATGGCCGGGATCAGCCCTGAGGGGCAGCCGGAGCCAGACGGGTCTGGTGGGCAGGAGGAGGCTGAGCTGCAGGCGGGGACTGATACCCCCTCTGATGATACCTTTGCCAAGCAGTGGTCCACCTCTTCCCGGTCTTCCTACTCTTCCCAGCATGGAGGTGAGAGACCGGGTCTGATGTGGGTTTTTCTCAAGCCATGAGGATGGTTAAATACTTGCACAGGTTGTTTCAGAGAGGCTCTGGAACCTCCATCTTTCTTTAGCACCTAAATCCCGTAGAGAGAACTCAAGATATTCCCACTCCAGCTCCAGCTGCTCTTCTCCATAGGACATGTGTCAGGGGACTGTTCTGCCTGGCTTGGGTCTCCTGAGGTGGGGTTCTGGCTTTCCCAGGTCTGATTCCAGGTTTCTTGAAGGGGCCCTGGGTGACCAAAGGATGGTTCTGGATCCCCTGAAGGGACTCTGGGTGACCCGGGGGTGGTCATGGATCTCCCAGGGAGGGACTCTGGATGACACAGGGGTGGCCCCAGATCTCCCTGGGGGGTCTAGGTCCAGGACCAAGGGGGAGCTGTGGGGCAGGGGCGGGGTCTCTCTGTGGAGGGCTCTGGGTGCTCACCCCTTGCCGGCGGCAGGGGGGGTGTCTCCTCAGAGCCTGTCAGAGTGGCGGATGCAGAACATCGCCCGGGACTCTGAGAACAGCTCCGAAGAGGAATATTTTGATGCCCACGGTACTGCCAACACCTCGGGACAGATTGGATGGGGGCAAGGTGGTCTCAGGATGGGGGTGCAGGCACAGACACAGGTGGTGTCCCCCACCCATGCTTCCTTCCTGCCTCTGCAGAGGATCTGTCTGACAGTGACGAGGTCTTTGCCAAGGAGATGACCAAGTGGAGCTCCAACGATTTCTTGGACACACTTGAGCGGCCAGCAGAGCTGGATGAGGCACTGGGTGAGCACTGGAGATGCTCTGGCCCCAAATCCTGGGGTGGATGTCCTGGGAGGGGACTGATTCCTGCCTGGAGATGCCAACTGGCTCACCAGGGCTGTGTGCTTGCAGGGGACGGAGCCAGTGCTACCAAGGGGGATGGTGAAGGATTGGGAACATCCAGCTTCCCTGAGGTGTGTGTCCCCTCCCTCAGGCCATGCCGCCCTGCCATGCCCCCTGACCTGACTGCTCTTCTTCCTGCAGGGCGGTGTGGCGGAGAGCACAGAGCAGATGTGCCGGATCCACGCACTCTTCCTCATCCTTCACAGTGGGAACATCCTGGATCAAGGAGCGGGCGAGCCGGGCTCCAAGCAGGCAGATGTGCAGACACTGGTGGCCACCTTTGATGCTGTCACCCGTGTCCACTTTCCCGAGGCACTGGGACATGTGGCGCTGCGCCTGGTGCCCTGCCCGCCCATCTGCGCCGCGGCCTATGCCCTTGTTTCCAAGTACGGATTCCCACCAGGAAAGCAGGGGAGCAGGGAGCTGGTAGCCTTGGAGAGGGGACTGAACTTCTCATGGTGGGACATTAAGGACTGGGAATGGGATGGGGGTTAACTCTGGTGCAGCATCCTGGGGCAAACAAGTGTTGTGTGGTGAGATGGGATGGGATACAGATAATTCCTGGTGTAGTATGCCAGGGCAAGCAGGTATTTTGTGGGAAGAGGACAGTGGGATGGGATGGGATGGGATAGGATGGGGATAACTCCTTGTGCACCATTGTGGGGTGAACAAGCATTGTGTGGAGAGATGGGAGCATCAGGGCAGTGTGGAATGGGATGGCATTGGATGGGATGGGGATAACTCTGGATACAGCATCCCGGGTCAGCAAGTGTCTTGTGGTGGGATGGGACAGGATGGTGATTACTCCTGGTGCAGCATCCCGGGGTGAACCAGTACCATGCAGTGGGATGAGGACATCAGGACTGTCCCGTTCATCCCTCGCTGTGTCCCCCTCAGGCTCAGCCCCTACAGCCATGACAGGGACAGCCTGTCCAGCAGCCAGGACCACATCCCACTGGCAGCGCTCCCGCTGCTGGCCACCTCTTCGGGCACCTACCAGCATGCCGTGGGCACTGTCATTGCTCGTGCCAACCAGGCCTACACAGCCTTTCTGCACTCTGGAGAGGGTGCCGGCTTCTGCGGCCAGGTGAGGTGGAATGTGGGGGGAAGCTTGGCTCTGGCGTCCAGCTGTGGCCCTGTGTGGAGGGTTTGGGGGTGTCACCCTCCTCCTGGATCTGTGGTCTCTGCAGGTGGTGCTGCTGGGGGACTGTGTGGGCGGCATCTTGGGATTCGACGCGCTGTGCCAGAGCCGGGTGGGCTCAGGGGGCAGCCGGAGCAGCAGCCGCCGCGGCAGCCTGGTGAGTGCCCGCACCCCAACACCCTGTGGGGAGGGTTTGGGGGTGCACTGGGGGCTATGTGGGGTCTGGGTGTTTGCTGCCTCTCCCTGCAGAGCACAGAGCCCATCTCCCCAGAGCAGTGCAGCAGCCTGGACCCACTTGCGGATGGGATGGATGGAGTACCAGGATTGAGCCAGGCCAGCCCCGAAGCCCCAGGGACACAGGGAGATAGCCAACAGCACAGCTCCCCGTGCAGGTGAGCCCAGGGGCGATGGCTGACTATCTTGTGCTTTATGGAAAGGTTGCAATTCCCTTCTGCTCCAGGTTGGGAAGGAGCATTTCATGGGGGCTACCTTCCCTGGGCTAATGGGGCCACGCCAGGCACAGCTTTGCCGTCAGGATGGTGGGAGCAGGCTTGTTGCCATCCTTCCCCATGCCCACTATCTCCACTGTCCCAGCCGGCAGGCCAGTGAGGCCCCGCTGGAGGCAGAGGCACCCCGGACCAGCGCCATGGCACTGGATGAGGCGGATGGTGCCAGCACCCGCCTCGAATTTAAGGTATCCGGCTTCTTCCTCTTTGGTTCCCCGCTGGGGCTGGTGCTCGCGCTGCGCAAGACCGTCATGCCTGCTCTGGATGGTGAGGACCCCCACCTGCCGCGGTGCCAGCCCCTGACCCGCCCTTCAGGGCTCAAGTCCTTGAGCTGTGCTCCCCCCACAAGCCTGAGCTCCCCAGGACCAGCCCCCCCAGAGAGCCCTGCCAGGGTTTGACCCCCTCGCATGCCCAGCCCTGGCTGTGTGGGTGTTGGTGGGTGGCTGAGTGTCCCTGCTCTGTGCCAGCCCCAGCCTGTTCCCAGTGCCCCACATTTCCCTTTCCAGCCTTTCCTCTTGCTGTGTCCTGCTTTACCCCTCCTGGGTGTTTTACTCCTGGTGCCCCCCAGCCCTTATGGGCACCCCTGACCCCGCTCTGTGCTGCAGTGGCCCAGCTGCGTCCTGCCTGTGAGCAGATCTACAACCTCTTCCACGCCGCTGATCCCTGCGCCTCCCGCCTGGAGCCCCTCCTGGCCAAGGCCTTCCACGCTGTGCCCCCGCTCAGCGTGCCCCGATACCAGAAGTACCCCCTGGGTGATGGCACTTCGACCCTGTTGGGTGAGCAGGTCCCCACCAGGCTGGTGCCAGGCACACCGGGGCCGTGTCAGGGTACCCAGAGCACCCATAGCCTGGCTGGGTGGGGAAAGAGGGATGTACAAGCCTTCCCACTGCTCTGGGGCTCTACTGCAGGGGGGGGCCCGGGGTGGTGGGTATCCATGAGGGCTCTGGGTGTGCTCACTCACTTTCTCTTGCAGTGGAGGCCCTGCAGACACACTCTGCCCTGTTCCTGCCCAAAGTGGATGTGGCTGCTCCCCCAACTCCCACGGGCAGCTTTGGGGGCTTCTGGAAGGGCAATGAGCCGGCGGAGCCCCCCACTTCCGCCAGCACCAGCGAAGTTGTCAAGAGTAAGTGTCATCCCTACCCACCCCATTCCACGCGGGCACTTCGGGTTGCACGACATGGGATAAGGTCTGGAAAAGGCTTCATTCCAGCTCTCCCCGCAGTCCTGGAGCGCTGGTGGGGCCCGAAGCGCATTGACTACTCTCTGTACTGCCCCGACGCCCTGACTGCCTTCCCCACCATCACTCTGCCCCACCTCTTCCATGCCAGCTACTGGGAATCCTCCGATGTGGTGGCCTTCATCCTGCGCCAGGTATGGCTGGCATGGCATGGTGTGGCGGGTGGTGAGCCGGGGCTGCCGGAGGCTGAGCTAGGGCCATGCCATTGGCAGGTGATGGAAAAAGAGGGACCACAGCCAGCCGAGAGTGAGGAGAGCTCCATCTACAGCCCTGCCATCCCTCGGGAGAAGTGGCAGCGCAAGCGCACCCAAGTGAAGATCAGGGTATGTGACCAGTGGGAGCCCACCTGCGGCATCCTGGGGTGTGCGGGTTCTGGGACAATCCCACAGCCCAGTGGTGTCCCGGTGCCACTTCAGGAGCTCCCCCAGGAGCTGCTGAGCACCCCTTGTGCCCACAGAATGTGACAGCCAACCACCGGGCCTGTGACGTGATCGTGTGCGAGGGCAAAGCGCAGGTCCTCAGTGGGCGCTTCATGTACGGACCCCTGGATGTGGTGACACTGACTGGGGAGAAGGTACTGCTGGGCTCAGGGGGCCACCAGGACCCCTCAAACAGGGTGGGGTGTCCAGGACGAGGCATGGGGCTGTTGTCACCCACAGCAGGGGAAGGATGTGGTTAACAGGACCCTGTGTGGGATGACAGGAGAAGGTTTTAAGGACTTGCAGGTGGGGACACAGCAGGATGTGGGGGCCCAGCCCATGCCCAGCCTGTTTCCCTTTCCCAGGTGGACATCTACATCATGACGCAGCCATTGTCAGGGAAGTGGCTGTACTACGGCACTGAGGTGACAAGTGGTAGCGGGCGCCTGACCTTCACCATCCCTCCGGACAAGGCTCTGGCCATCGGGATCTACCCTGTGCGCATGGTGGTCAGGTGAGGTGTCACCTCAGTTCCTCCTGCAGCCCTTTTGGCAGAGCTACACCTGCTGCCCTGGAAGCAGAGCTGGTATCGATCTGCCACCTCTGCCATTGCAGGGGGGACCACAGCTACGCCGAGGCATACCTGACCGTGGTGGCCCGTGGCACCGAATCTGTTGTGTTCAGCATCGACGGCTCTTTCACTGCCAGCGTGTCCATCATGGGCAGCGATCCCAAAGTGCGGGCAGGGGCTGTGGATGTTGTAAGGTGGGTACCCTTCAGTGAGGGAGTCAATCTTCCCATCTTTCATGGTGTGGTGACAACCCAGTTGGCCCACTCCCTTGCCCCCAGCACATCATCTCTATGCTAGTGCCCTATTGTGGAAAATAATCCTCTCTGAGCTTGGATGTGGTCCCCACAGCTCTGCTGTGCCTTCCCCTTGATAAAATCCCTGAGAGCAGGGAGGTTTTAAAGGCAGCACCCACATGTTGTGGTGGAAGAACTCAGCTTCCCAGAGCAGGACTATCTCCACACAGGCTCCTGGCAGCCACCCATGTCCTCTCCTAGGCACTGGCAGGACTCGGGGTACATGATCATCTATGTGACGGGGCGCCCTGATATGCAGAAGCATCGTGTGGTGGCCTGGCTCTCGCAGCACAACTTCCCCCACGGTGCTGTCTCCTTCTGTGATGGGCTCACCCACGACCCACTGCGCCAGAAAGCTGCCTTCCTGCAGAGCCTGCGCACTGAGGTGGGGATGGGGACACTGCTGGGGGGACATGGGGCTGGTGATGGGGTGGTGTGTGCTGTGCTGAAGCCTGTGCACCTCTGCATCCCAGTGAAGATGCTGGGAGCTGGACTGCACTGCCATGGCAGAGCTGGAAGCTTCTCAGAGCAGCTCTCAGCTATCCCTCGAAATAATGAGGGTCTCCCAGCCCCTGGGAGAAGCTGTTCCTGGGAGAAGGGTTGTCCCTTGCCCTAATGCTCTTGTCCCTGGACAGGCAGAGATCTCCATAGTCGCTGGCTATGGCTCCACCAAGGATGTCTCCGTCTACAGCTCGCTGGGACTTGCACCAGCACACATCTACATCGTGGGACGTGCCGTCAAGAAGTTCCACAACCAGTGCCAGGTATGGTGATGGCAGGGCTGGGGACGGACTGGGGATGCAGGGGACAATTGCTGCTCCCACCAGCTGGCTGCGGCCACTGAGTCAGGCTGTCTGTGTGTCCTGCAGTTCCTCTCCGAGGGCTATGTCGCCCACCTGGCCCAGCTGGAAGCTGCAGCCCTGGCCCACTCCCCCAAGGGCCCCCCACGACCCATGCTGGGCAAAGGCACCTACGGCTGCCCAGCACCTGTTGACTTCCTGCGGAAGCAGAGCCAGCTCCTGCGCTCCCGGGGCTCCAGCCAGGCAGAGCGGGATGGGGGGCCCCCCTCAGCACCCCCCAGCTTGTCTCGGGCCAAGCCCCGCAGTGTCAGCCTCAAGCTGGAGGGTGAGGAGTAAGGGTGGCACGGCCATGTCCTCACTCTGCCACATCCCTGATTCCCCAGCAAGGAAGCACCTGGGGCCAGAGCCAGGGCTGGGCCATGAGCCCAGAGGAAGGAGATGAGGGCACTTGGTCCCCTGAGATTGAGGGGTGCTGGGAGATGGCTCCAAGCCTCCCTGAGGGCCAGAATGATCCCCTCAGGGCTGAGCCACCCTGGATCCTCCCTGCTGCCCCCAGCCCCGCCTCCTCTGGTCCTTCAGAGCCGTTGGGCAGTGCCCAGTGGGCTCTGTGCCCCAGGGTCATTGTCCCTGTGCAGAACGTGGGGGCTGTGGCTGTGCCCCAGGGCAAGTGGCACCTCCCCACCTATTTATTTCCATCTGGTGTTGTGGGGCAGGCTCTGGTTGGGGTTCCAGAGCAGTTCCTCTGTTCCCCCTTTACTTTTGGTGTTGAATAAAGAGATGTTATGACAAGGTGCCAGCACCCACAAGTCTACTCTGTGCCTGTGGCAGCAGGGCTCCCACCCACTAGGAAAGCCCTGGGGAGCCTCCAGGGACACCATGTCCCACAGGGTAGTGGTTGTGGGGCATAGCAGTTAGGTCACAAGCAATTTAGAACAGGGACAAGAGCCTGGGGTGTGTGGGCTGTGCCAGTGCCAATACCCTCCCCCTCACCAACTTAGTTTCCCCTCATTTACCTCTAGCAGCAAATTTTTGTAGTGACCACGGGCTGTGACTGGTTTTACTTGAGTTTATCTTGGCATAGCACAACCAGAGGTTTAGAGGGAGAGCAGGAACAAGCTGTTATTCATTAAAAAATATTCCCGACACTGACATGACAAGAGGAAACACTGGTTTGGGATGATAGCAGCAGCCTGGAGAAGTGACAATGGGGTGGCACAGAGAACAGGCATGAAGGGGTTGGAGCCAGGGCCGAGACTTGGTGCCGCAGCAGTCCATGGCCACCATAAAGTATAAAAACATCAAATAAGTGATAAAAGTTGGCAGGGAGCAGTGGGCTTGTGTCACCCACGCAGCCCTGGTGCAACGATGAGCAGAGTCTAGAGCCCAGCAAAGAGCTTCAGCTGTGTGCTGCGATGCTTTATGCTGCCACTTAAGTGCCCAGCTGTGTCCCCGGGCCGTGGTGAGCTCCGAGACCACTTCCACTGACTTCAAATAAGTAAAATCTGTATTAAACATTAATAAACATCCATGACCATTCCACATGTGGAATATCTAAAAGAACCTGTCCCGAGAGCGCTGGGCTCTCCCCTGTGGCCACGGGCTCTACTGGGAGAAGATGCCCTTGAAGCGGATCTTGTCCTCGGCATCCTTCTCCCGCAGCCGTGCTTCCAGGCTTCGCAGCTCCTTGGAGACCACAGGGCGCAGCGAGGGGTCGAGGGCCAGCACTTTGGCAAAGTCAGCCTGTGCCTCGGCCACGTTCCACACAGCTGCATGGGCCTTGCCCCGCTTGAAGTAGGCCTTGACATTGTCTGTGGGGAGAGAGCTGGGGGTCAGCGGAGCATGGGGTTCTCCCAGTGCCTGCTGCAGCCACGTGGGATGGCCTGTGCCTCCTTACCCTCATACTTGTTGAGAATGGAGGAGCAGTGGTCCAACACCTCGTAGTACTCCTCGCACTGCAGCTTGCATTGGCAGTAGTTTAGGAGCAGGGGCGTGATCTTCTGGTCAAGCTCGATCCAGTCTGGAGAGCCCGGCTGCTCCTGTGGCAGACAGAGCAGGGAGAGTGAGGGGCAGCCTTCAAGCCCTGCTTTCCAAAGAGCCCAAAGAGCTGTGTGCATCCAGGGAAAACCCACCTTCATTTGCAGGTTCTTGAGACAGGCGATGGCATCGTAGTATTTGGCAGCTGCCTCAGGCACCTTGCCCTGCCGGTATAGGTCGTTGCCTTCCTTGTGGATCTGGGGCACAGCCTGGAGCTTCTCCTCATCTGTCATGGCCCATGGGTCCTGCTGGTAGGAGCCGGGTGGCTCCACCTGCCAGCACCCCATCATGAGAACAGGATCATGGAATTGTTTAGGTCGGAGTGGACCTCCAGGATCATTGAGTCCTGCACTGCCAAGGCCACCACTAAACCACATCCCATGTGCCACATCGGTGTGGTTTTTGGACACTTCCATCCCCAAGCTCCCCATGCCGGCACCTCACCTTGAGCACCTCGATGTCGAAAATGAGGGGCTGGGGGTTCTTCTGGAGCTCGTCGAGGTCGGGGTACCCCAGGGAGTAGTGCTCATGCATCTGGGCGATGCTGCAGCAGTGCCGCTGCCCCTCCAGCGGGTCCTTCCCTGCTGCGATGTTCCGCAGGCTCTTGGACACCAGCGGATAGAGCACCACGTGCTGCGGGAGGGAAGGGAGCCGGGATTTGGGGAGGGAGGGGCGGAGAACACCGGCATGCTCCAGCGTTGCACCCCGCGGCTGGAGCGCGCCGGAGCGCCCGCAAGCCACGCCCCCAGCGGGAAAGGCACCGCCCACCCGCGAGTAGACCACGCCCCTAAGCACAAACCACGCCTCCGGCAGGCCCCCCCCCAGTCCCGCCCACCTTGGCGTCGCAGCGGAAGCGAGCGCGCTCGCCGGGTCGCATGGTTCGCAGCGCCGCTTCCCACACGGGCAGTTTGAACTTTTTCCCAGCGATCAGCTCCATGGGTTTTCCCCGCGCCCTGCTGTCGTCCACCGGCGTCTCCTCATCGCCACACCGCAGCGTCCGGTAGTGGAAGGTGGCCTGAAGGGGCAGGAGGAGCCCGCGGCGTCACCATGGTGACGCAGACGGCAGAGGGGGGTGCGCGCATGCGCACCTCCCCCGTCGCGTTCCGCTTCCCACATCCCCC
>VZRL01007075.1:0-10819 GCA_013397895.1 Origma solitaria
AAGCTGTACTGGCCGTAGTGATCGCTTTGAGCCATAGAGACGTTTTTGGTAAACGCAGAGGCCTATTCCACTCCACCACCATTCTGCATAAGAAAATAAATGGCACCCCCCTTCATATGATTGACCCAGGGCATTCAGAGAAATATCTCGGCATCACAGTTGATCCCTGGACTGGCTTTGCAGACCCAGGTTTATCTCAGAAATTAGAGGAATGATTACACCGGACTGGGGATTTGCCACTTAAACCTCTTCAGAACGTCAATATATTGAAAGTCTATACCATCCCGAGACTGGTATAGTTGGCCAACCACACCAAAGTGTCTGCAGTGCTCCTTGAATCCCTTGACCTGATTATTCAAACCTCAGTCAAGGAGTGGCTTCATCTCCCGCCAAGTACGTGTGATGCCATCTTGTATTCGAGGTGTAAAAATGGTGGTTTAGGTGTCATCAAATTAGCGACGCTTATTCCAAGCATACAAGTGCAAACACTGCACAGATTGGCACAGTCTTCAGATGAGGCTGTAGTGACTTTTGTCCAAGGGGAACATCTGGACTTGTTATATGAAAAATTATGGTTTCGAGCAGGTGGTGAAAAAGAGTCCATCCCGCTGATTTGGGAACCTATTCCAGTGCCAGAAAGTTTGGTTGGTGGGGGCGAAGGCCCATCGGAATGGAAGGCTCCCGTTCCTAAAGTTTGCTATCCAAAACCTTGCAATTGGCGGAAATGGGAATTTAATAAATGGAAAGACCTGGTTGCCCAGGGCCATGGTGTTGAGAACTTTGAGAACGATGATATCAGTAATGGTTGGTTGGTGCATTATAGAGGCATTCCTCACAGAAAATTGATAACAGCACTGCAACTGAGAGCGAATGTCTACCCAACATGAGAATTCCTGGCCACGGGAAGGCATGATGACTGCGTTAGATCTTGCAGGCACTGCGGCGCTGAGTATGAGACATCTGCCCATATAACTGGAAACTGTCTGATTACTCAGGAGGCCAGGATTAAAAGACATAACATCATTTATGAGATCCTTAGCTCCACAGCTAAGAATGAGGATTGGACTGTGTTCCAGGAACTGGACATAAGGATGAGAATAATGAGTTATTTAAGCCTGATTTGATCTTTGTAAAAGGGGAAAAGGCATTTGTGGTGGACGTGACGGTTTGATATGAGCACTCGAACTCATCTCTGAAAGAAGCTGTAGCTGAGAAAGCTAAGAAATATCAGTGCCTTCTTAAGCAGATTCAAGCACTAACCAATGCAGCTGATATTCAATTTGTGGGCTTTCCTGTTGGGGCACACAGAAATGGTACACGAAAAATGCTGAGTTGCTAGAGGCCCTGGGTCTCTCTAAGACGAGGCTAGAGAAGACTGCCTGAACCCTAACATCCAGTGCCCTTTTCTCATCTGTTGATATTGTGCGCGTTTGTTAGCAGAGCTTGCTCTACTGTACCCCCTAATAAATAAAATCTGTGACAAACTGGTTCTCGCTTGGACAGTGGGTTTGGTGACAGTGGGAACATCCAATCTATCGCGCCGCCCACTGCCCATATTGGGCTATAAATTATTGATTCGACCAGGTGGACAGGCCACGTCTACTTAACCTGGAAAAGAAATGTATAATCTTTAGTTGTTTCATAAGTAGTCAAATTCCTCATCATCTAATGAGTGATGCGGATGAATGGATGAACGAGATTCCCACTGTCCCTACCTACTATCCAACGAAACCACAGCCAAGGGAATGGACTTGGCGGAATCAGCGAGGAAAGAAGACCCTGTTGAGCTTGGCTCTAGTCTGGCGCTGTGAAGAGACATGAGAGGTGTAGAATAAGTGGGAGGCTGGGCGCGCACTTGGTGGTGCGGGGCAACCTACCCGCCGGTGTCCTTGCCGTCGGTGAAATACCACTACTCTGATAATTTTTTCTCTTATCCGGTGAGGTGGGAGGCAAGACCCCCTCTCGCTTATGGTGGTAAGCAGCTGGCATGTGCCTGGCACAACCTGCTCCAGGGACAGTGGCAGGTGGGGAGTTTGACTGGGGCGGTACACCTGCCAAAGCGTAATGCAGGTGTCCTAAGGTGAGCTCAGGGAGGATGGAAACCTCCCGTGGAGTAGAAGGGCAAAAGCTCGCTTCATCTTGATTTTCAGTACGAATATAGACTGTGAAAGCGGGGCCTCACTGATGCCTTAATAATTTCTGGTTTCTTACTCTTCATGTATCTGTAACTTGGTGTAGTTCTGTGCTTCCTACAAAGTGGTAAAAACCTCTTCCCAGCCACCTTTAGCCAAAACAAATCTCTCTGAATAGAAAATCCAAGGATATATTCATTGCCCTAGGGCCCAAAAATATGTAAACAACAGTGAAATGGGGGGAGCGGGCCTGGAGTGGTTAACATCATCACCTAAGGGCGTGATTGGAGAATTAGGGGCCAATATGCTAACGAGACAGAACTTACAAAAGGTGAAGGGCTCGTGACCCAGCATCCATTTTAGGTGCAGTCCCTGAGGAGGACTTTGCTTGCTCAAATGTACTTTGAAGGCCTTGAATAAATTTGTCTGCTTTTTATACTCCAAATTTGTCTTGGCCTCTGTTTCAGGTTGCCTGCTTTTAGGCATCAGTTTTTGACAACCCAGCCAGAACAGGAAGGTCTCTGGAAATCCCTCTGGGCCCAGTGCAACACCTGGCCATCACTCCCACCTTTGGGGGCGGTGGCGGCCTGGAAGGCATCGGATACCAAGGACCCAACGCAGAGGCACGTGAGTAGATGTATAAAAGTGGAGTTTTGTGGTAATGAGATCTCTTACAATTTGTTTTGTGTAGAAGGAGACGTCCTTCTGAGAGAGGGCTAGAGTTAGTACTGCAGTGCCGACGTTTGGCCTTGGGTCAGCAGTGGCTCATTGTGATTAAGTCCTGCACTGCAGCCTTGAACGTAGGTTCAAGTCCTCTACGTGCATTACTTCTGTGATCTTTTCCAATTTTTAAGTATACACAATTGTCTCGGATTAGAGACAAATATCCTAGGTGGAAAGCACTCCGAGCAGGTGCCTCCCCCACAGCAGAGGTTTATGGCACCCCTCCCCCCACAACNCCCGAAGGGCTAGGTGAAGTTCCTCCGGTGGCTCCCTGGATGATTCTCGTCCGCTGTCCCCCGGGGCTCCTCAGGTTCTCAGATGAGAAAGCAAGTCGAAGAAAAGGATCCAAAACGATGAAAAACAATCCCAGGGAGGAAAAAAAAAAAACCAACCCAAGCAGCAGCCACACCCCACACCAGTAGCACAAGCCACCAGCAGCAGCAACTGACTCAGGGAAAAAAAAAACCCAGTGTCCCTTCCTTCTCACTCCCCTGTAGGAGAGCTGGGGAAAGTTTCAAAACATCCCGCGCTGGCGGCAGAGCTCCCAGCTGCGGGACACAGTTAAAGCTACAGGACCATATTTCTGGTCAAGCATACAAAACGATAGGGAATACAAGATATCATTATGCCACCCCAGGACACACCAACTAAGTGGATGAAAAAGAGAGCAGTGAAGAAAGGGAAATATCTTTGCTAACAGAGACTTTTCTATCTGAATAGAGGGAGATTAGCCCATATTATTCTGGATGACACTGAAGACCTACAATGTGAAATATCTCCTAGCATTTTCCACTTGGTTTTCAAAACTAAATGGGAAACATCAGGGAATTTTGTGGGCCTTGAATCCTTCCTTCCACAAAAGGAAGCTGATAACATCACCTTTCAGGCCATAATTACTGAAAAGGAAGCTGAAAAGAACATTAAAGTGATGAGTGAGAACTCTGCTTCTGGGCCAGATGGGATTACTTTTGGCCATCTCATCGAAATAGATCCTGAATATTCCCTATTGAAAGAGATCTTTAATTTATGGCTCATAACTGGAACTAACCCTGATGCAATGAGGGAATGCTGGACAACCTTGATCCCCAAGTCTGCCAAGGGAGAGAGACTTTATAACATCAATAACCTATCACCATTGCTTCTACAGTGTTTAGGCTTTTCTCCAGGATTTTAATGGCAAGACTGACCAAAATGTGTCCCGTAAACCCCAGACAAAGGGGATTTATACCTGTGGTGGGATGTTCTGATAATTTAAAGTTGTTACCACTCATCGTTAAACATGCAAAAAAGGATCAGAGAGACCTTGGGATTGTGTTTGTGGACATTGCTAAAGCCTTTGACACCGTATGTCATCAACATATTATTATGAGTCTGATGCAGAGAGAGGCTGACCCCCATACTATACATGTGATTGGCAATATGTATGAGACCATCCATACATATATTGATACCCAAAAGAAGACAACAGATCCCATTAAGACCTTAACTGGTGTCAAGCAGGGCGATTCAATGTCACCCCTCTTATTCAACCTGGCACTTGATCCCCTATTATGGAAATTGCAGAACATGGGGAAGGTTACCACCAAGGAAGATTAAAAGTTACTGCAATGGCATTTGCAGATGACTTAGTGTTATTGAGTGATTCATGGGAGGGTATGTGTATGGCCATTAAGATCCTGGAGACCTTTTGTGGTCTAACCAGTCTCAAGACACAGGGGGAGAAGTGTCATGGCTTTTACATCAAGCCAGCTAAGGACTCTTACACCGTTAATGACTGTCCAGCTTGGGTGATAAATGGCACTCCCCTTAATATGATTGACCCCAGTCAGTCTTAGAAATACCTTGGCTTATGGATTGATCCCTGGACTGGCACAGCAGATATAGATTTATCCAAAGAACTAGAAGATTGGTTCCAACGGATTGGTGAGGCACCACTCAAGCCTCTTCAGAAAATTGATATACTAAGAATTTATGCCATCTAAAGACTGGTATATCTTGCTGACCACACTGATGTAAAGGCTGGGCTACTCAAATCCCTTTACCTGCAATTAGATCCTAGGTCAAGGAATGGCTTCATCTACCACCAAACATGTGTGATGAATCTCTTATTCGAGTAGTAAGGATGGCAGTTCAGGTATCACCAAGCTGGCGGCACTTACTTCAAATATACAGGCACAGAGATTGCACAGACTTGCTCAATCTTCAGATGAGGCCTTGATGACATTCTTAAGAGGGGAACACCTAGAAGTGTCATATGAGAAATTGTGGATAAAAGCTGGAGGTGACAAGGTGAATATTCTGCCAATTTGGGAACCCATTCTATTACCTGAAGGATTTCTTGAGGATGAAGATGTGTCTGAATTGGAGGTTGCCGTTCAAGAGATCCGCTGCCCAAGACTTTGTAACTGGCAGAAGCATGAACATAATAAGTGGAAACAACTGGTATCCCAAGGCCTCAGTATTGAGAACTTTGGAAATAGTAATACCAGTAACTGGTGGATAACAAGCTCCAGAGGCATACCTCACAGAAAATTGATAACTGTGCTACAACTGAGAGCTAATGTCTACCCCATGAGAGAATTCCTGGCCAGGGGTAGGCAAGATGAATGTGTGAAAACTTGCAGACATTGTGGCTCCAATAATGAAACATCAGCCCATGTTATTGGGAACTGTGCAATCATTCAAGAGGCCAGGATTAAAAGACACAATTTCATCTCTGAGAAGCTTAGCTGCAAGGCTAAAAAGAATTGGACTGTTTTGCAAGATCCGCATATAAGAGACAATGACAATGATTTATACAATTTGATCTTTACTAAAGAAGGAAAGGCATTTGTGGTGGACATGACGGTCAGATACGAGCACTCCAACTCACCCCTGAAGGATGCTGCCAATGAGAAAGTCAAGAAATATCAGCACCTCCACAGACAAATTCAAGTTCTTACAAATGCAGCAGACATTGAATTTGTGGGCTTTTCTATAGGAACGTGAGGAAAGTAGTACAAGCACAAGTTGGAGTGCTTGTATCTGACTGTCACGTCCACCATGCATGCCTTTCCTTCTTAGTAAAGATCAAATCTGGCTTGTATAACTCACTGTCGTCATCTCTTATATTCAGCTCTTGCGATACAATCCAATTCTTCTTAGCCTCGCAGCTAAACCGAATATATGCCAGATTACAAAGGCTACTAAGAGACCAAAGCAGCAAAATTCCCAGAAAACTAAACCCAAAGAACATCCACCGCCAGGGTTTGGTCAGCAGCTCTAAGAAAGGACAGCATCTCAGATTCCAGCAGTTGTTTTACATAGACAGAGGGAAGCCAACATGTATCATTCTAGACAATATATAAGCCTTGAAATGTGAGATACCATCCAGTGAGGTCCACTCAGCCTTTAAATCAAGATGGGAAACATCTGGGATCTTCAAGGGCCTTAGAAAATTCCAAGCAAAAAGAAGAGCAGATAACAGCGCTTTCTGAACCCTAGTTATCAACAAAGCAATTGCTAAGAACACCAAAGAAATGGCTAAGAAATCTGCTCCAGGGCCACACGGAATCACACTGAAGGACCTAACTGTCACCAGTCGCGTGGGCTGGACCAGCTGACCGCCAGGGTTTGGTCAGCAGCTCGTCAGCGGCGTCTGCAGGTGTCCCTGGGTTTCAGATTCACCGCAGTTAGGGAGAGTCCCCTAGCCACGAGCTGCACCTTCCTTGGGGCAGCCACGCTGTGTCCACAAGCCGGAGTGCTGCAAAGGGAGGTTCTCTCGCCCGGAGCAAACAAGACACACAGTCACAGTTGTCTGGTCAGGGGCAAGAGACCCCGGGCTCAGTGGGGCATCAGACTTTTATTCAGAGGGTAACAACCAATCTTGGAACGGCACGGGGGAGGAACCAGGGAGGGACAAAGGGACAGGGACCAATCGGGAAGGAGGAAAGGAGGGGAGAGGGAGAAACGAGATACCCTCATGGACTGAGGGACAGGAGGCAGAACTCGACCCCTCCCTGGGGCAGCCTACCCTCAACTCCACCCCAGGGGGGTCTCAGTCCCTGGGTCTCCACAGGCCCCTCAGGGGGGAAGGAACTCTCTGGGCTTGAACCAGTGCTACACCTGACCAAAATGGACCCCAAATACTCCCAGTTGATGGAAATATTCAGCCTCTGGCTTGTTTCAGGAATGATCTTGGACATGATGAGAGAATGCTGAACGGTTCTAATACCAAAATCCAACAAACCAGACTGCTTAAAAGATATCAACAACTGGAGACTTATAACCATTGGTTCCATTGTTCTCAGACTGTTCTCTAGAATCGTAACAGCAAGATTGACCAATGCATGTCCCATGAGCCCAAGACAAAGGGCTTCATAAGAGCAGCAGGATGTTCCAAGAATCTGAAACTTTACAACTGTTACTGAGAAACGCAAAGAAGAGATAGCAATTGTATTTGTGGATATAGCCAAGGCTTTCAACACTGTCAGTCACCAACATATTTTAACGAGTCTGAAACAGAGGAGAGTAGATCTGCATATTATACACCTCATCAAGAACGTGTATGAAAACACCTATACTTGTATTACCACCAAAGATGAGAAATCAGATCCCATTAAAATTCTTAAGGGTGTCAAACAAGGTGATCCAATGTCTCCTTTGCTATTCAGTCTTCCACTAGATCCCCTGCTATGCAGACTTGAAAAGAAGGGTAAAGGATAACAACATTAAAGCGATGACTTTCGCAGATTATCTGGTATTACTAAGTGACTCCTGGGAGGGCATGACCAAAACCATCAAAATCCTGGAGATTTTCTGTGATCTTACTGATCTCAAAACACAGGGAGAGAAGTGTCATGGCTTCTATATCAAACCAATGAAAGACTCATATACCATCAATGATTGCCCAGCATGAATAGTGAGTGGCACCCCACAGGACATGATTAACCCAGTAAACTCAGAAAAATATTTTGGCCTCCTGATGGATCCTTGGACTAGCATAACTAAAGCAGGACTATCTGTGAAAGTTCAAGAATGGTTACACCATCTAGAAAGAATGCCAGTAAAACCTCTTCAAAAAATCAGCATCCTAAAGATATATACCATTCCTAGATTGATTTAGCGAACCACATTGATACAACAGCAGGGCTCCTTGAATCCCTTGACCTTCAAATTCGGTCAACAGTCAAACAATGGCTTTACTTACCACCATGCATATGTGATGCCATCCTATGCTCAAGCACAAGAGATGGCAGTCCAGGCATTGTAAAACTGGCGGAGCTTATACGGAGTATTTAAGCCTGAACATTACACAGATTTGCACAATCTTCGGATGAGGCATTAAAATAATTCCTGAGAGAAGAAGGTGTAGATCAAACATACGCAAACCTCTGGATAAGAGCTGGAGGAGACAAGAAAAAGGTCCTGTCAAAATGGGCAACTAAACAGATAATAGATCTGCTAGAAGGGGCTGGTGATGACAATACATCAGAGTGGGAAGTAGCAATCCCTAAAGCTAAGTCTCTGAGACCATGTGACTGGAGGAAACAAGAGTTCAATAAATGGAAACAGCTGGTATCCCAAGGCCGTGGTATCAACAGCTTTGAGGAGGATAACATCAGTAACTCCTGGATCTCAAGATACAGAGGCATACCTCATAGAAAACTAATAACAGCATTGCAGCTAAGGGCTAATGTCTACCCTACAAAAGAATTCCTGGCGGGAGGAAGACAAGATCAATGCGTAAAAAGCTGCAGACATTGCAGGGTGGAAAATAAAACATGGACCCACATCACTGGGAAATGTCCAATAACACTAAATGTCAGGATTAAGAGACACAATGACATCTGTGAAATGCTGACTAACAATGCTAAAAAGAAAGATTGGACAGTGTTTCATTAGCTACACATGAGGGATGACACTGGGGAACTAAACAAACCACAAACCACAAACCAGACCTAGCCTTCATAAAAAAACCACAGGCATTCGTGGTGGACATGACAGGTAGATAAGAACAAAATGACACATCTCTGGAAAAGGTGGCGATCAGAAAAGTGAGGAAATACAAACACCTTCATAAACACACTGAGGACCTCAGCAATGCAACAGAGATCAAGTTTGTTGGCTTTCCCACTGCAGTGCAGGGAAAGTAGTATTCTGGAAATTACAAACTCCTAGAGGCCCTGCATCTCTCCAACATGAGGTGGGAGAAGAGTGCCTGGGCCCTAGCATCCTGAGCACTCCTCAACTTTGGTTGATACTGTTCATACGTTTGCTAGCAAAGCTCATTCGATTGCATAATGTCGTTCCTGTTACTATTCATTAAAGAAAAAAAGAAAAAAGGTTAAAGCTGGACATCGGCTAAGGACAATGGGAACAGCATGATTCTTCCAGGATGTAGTGTTGCTTTACCAACATTTGAGACTAAATTTACTGGTTTAGCCTCAGGTGGATGGGCCACCTATATTTAACCCACAATCTCGACTAAATTATACCGATTTTGACTAAGGTGGACGGGCCACCTTTCCTTAACCCAGAAAAGGAACATATATGAAAACACGTTTAATTACTGACATGCAGAAGGGCATAGTTACAAACGGGGCATTGCAGCAGAAGTCAGACCTCCTCGTTGCCCCACTGGATACCCTGCAAAGGGTAACAAAGCTGACCTCTGCCCCAGCGAGATATCATTGGAATCACCAGCCAACAATATCCAAAAAATCGGTGAAACAAACCTAAGGTAAGAGCTGTGTAGCTTTTTACCCAAAACTTAGACCAAAGGTTTGTGCTGCGCAAAGATTGGCAAGTGGTTGGGGGGGGGTCCACTGCTGATCTAATTCTTCCTCTCCTTAGATCATGACTTACTAAATCCAGATTCGTAAAATGGGGCCATTGATATACTTACTCTAGGTATCAACCTGCACCCAGAGCAGTCCTGACTGGGTTCAACTGGAATCTACAAGTTCAGTGATAGACCCCCTTATCTAATAATTTGGTAGACCTGTTGTCTATGAATTTACCATCTGCCACCCCACTATTTTGTTATAGATAGGTTACGGGGAGTTGACTTTCGTATTAAGAGTTGAAGGATGATTGTTTAATTAATTCGTTTGAATGTTAGTTAAAGAGTTAAAAAGGGATTAAATGTTATTGGGTTAATTACAAAGGGTTATGATGGGACAGTTTTAATTAGTTGATCATTTATAAGATTGTGATGGTTATTTGCTTCTTTTATAATGTTCTCTTTTGAAAGTTTAAATAATGTTTTAAAATACCATTAAAAGTAATGGGACAAGATGGCCACCAGGGCAGGACTCCTAGAAAGTTCTGTAGGAAGTGTCAGTCAAGACGCCAGGACCAGCCCAACTCCAACACCGAGCATGCCCCATGGGGTGGGGTCAGGACAGACCGCCCCAGAAGGGTGGATACCAAAGGTGGGGTCAGGACCGACCGCCCCCAAATGGTGGGTACAAGGGGCAGGGTTTGGACAAATTTACCCCGAGGATTGGCTGAAAGTATCAAAAAGTAGCAAGGCATCTTGACTGGCACTCAGTGGGAATTAAAAAGGAGCTGCAGGCACTCCTGGGTGTGCCTCTGGCCAGACCGGCCACGCATCCAGTGCTGTGCTTTACTTTATGGGCATCCCCTGTTCTTGTTTGTTGTTTTCGTTAGCAATAAAAGCTTTAAAATCTAAAAGGTGAAGCCTCGTTCTTCACAATTTGGTGGGAAATGAAACTGAGCTGGTGATGTTGGATTTTATAACTCGGGATTGCTTGGAACTAATGAGTGTGTTCATTTCACCACCTGGGTGGGTGGGTTTGACCAGGCAGCCAGAGGCATATGAAAATCTTATACCTCAGCCAAACACAGGAGAGAACAGCTGCTTTCTGGGGACCAGCAGAGTATTTAACGATGAGAAAAGCAGTGAGGATGTGAGGGAAAGCACACCAGTAACGTCCCCTTGTTATAAGTTAGAGTCAAAA
>VZRL01007079.1:4687-17628 GCA_013397895.1 Origma solitaria
TCCGGGGCAACCGGGCTGGCACTCCGGAGCTCTTCTCTCCGGGAGGTGTCTCTCCCCGGGCTAGCTCAGCGGGGAGGCTTGTCCTCAGGGGCTGTCTGCCTGCAAGCTTGTATCGTCGGTGCGGAGAACAAAGGAGCGAGAGAGCCGTCTCACTGTGGAACCAGGTTTACTGGGGAGGGCCGGACCGGGAAGGGTGCGGAGAAGGAGGGTCGAGGGAAGCCACAGGAGAGACCACGAGGCAGCCGGGACACGCGGTTTTAAGGGGAACAGACAACCAATGAGAACACAGCAAGGGGGCGTCAACAGAACATAAGTAACGAATCATCACAACTCAAGGGTGGAACCAAAGACTACAGACACAGGTGCAACCAATTATAACTTGGAGAACATAGAACTTTCCAGAACTTGGGGAGGGAAGAGGGGGATCGCCATGCCCAGCACCGCCTCCTGGCCCTGACGGGCATGGAAGGTGCTGGAAACAGGGGTGGGGCTAAGGTGATTGTCACTCTTGGGACCAGCCTGGGTGGCGTGCTCCCACCCCGGTCTCCTGCTCTCCGAGGCTGTTCGTTTCTAGGTTTGATCGAGAGAGTGCAGGGCTTCGGGGGTGCCCTACAACACCAGGGTGCTCCAACCTGGCCTTGGACACTCTCAGGGATCCAGGGGCAGCCGCAGCTTCTCCTTTCCAAAATCCCACCCATCCCTGCCCTCTTTGCCTTCAAAGCCATTCCCGTAGCGCAGAAACCCCATAAAACCCTGACCCCATTGCCATGTT
Source organism: Origma solitaria (assembly GCA_013397895.1). Lineage (NCBI taxonomy): Eukaryota > Metazoa > Chordata > Aves > Passeriformes > Acanthizidae > Origma > Origma solitaria. The sequence goes on from VZRL01007079.1 coordinate 5,460, forward strand.
TTTTCCAGGCCAGCAGGAATCCAATCCCAGCGCGGCTGATGAGGTGAGAGCCGAGCCGGGCGCAATTCCCAAGGTGTGAACTCAAAGCAGACAGCGCCGGCTCCGTAACGAAGCCCAGATGCTCCCGACGCTCCCGAGGAGGGAAGTTCCCACTCCCTGCGTTCTGGGATGTGCCGGGAACGGGGCGAGGGCTCCCTGCCCTGTTGGGGAGGATGAAATAGGAAAGCCTTATCAATATGATTACCTGGCAAAAGATGCTGAGAATATGGAAACTATGAGCGAGATTGAAATGCAGACAAGCTCTGAGATACCAAACCCCAGGTACTGAACAGCTGGAAAACAATGGTGTGGCCACTGAAGGGAATCCCCTTTGGATTAAACAATCCCCTCTGCCTGCAGACAGCTCCAAGGGGCAGAGCAGACCCTGCCAGCTTGGCAGAGGCTCCAAAAAGCAGTTTTTAGGGTTTAAAATATAACGCCGTGTGGTAATGCAATGACTCTCATAGGCTGTGTGTAAATGTTGTAGGATTTGTAGCTTGTTCTAGATTGGTCAGTGAAAATTAGAATATTCAGCACAGAAGATGATTTATTGTATTGTAAACGGCAACCACGGCATTATTATTATTCGATCCTCCTTTTCTCTCTCTCTCTCTCCCCTCTCTCCCTGCTCTGAGCTGTGTCTGGCAGCTCCCAGCAGCTCCCCTACACCCACACCTTTCACAATAAACTTCATGCTCTGAGACCAAACTCCAGAGATCTCTCGTCTCTGTCCTGACCATCCAGAACAAAACCACCAAATCCTATCCTGCCCCACACATGGGATGCAGCCATTCCCATAAAAAGGGTGCTGGATGAGGGAATGGCTGCGCTGGGAAGGATTGGGATGGGCTTGGGTCCCAGTGAAGCCTTGGGTGTGTCCTGGGAATGTGGGACAGCCAGAGATCCCATAAAACCCATCCCAGCACAGCTGCATTCCCATGGGAATCTTGCCCAGAGCCAGACCCAGGCACGGGGCTGAGCCCAGGCTGGGCATGTGCAGAAGTGCCAGGCTGGAATTTTGGGATGAGTCCAGAGGAGGCCTGGGGGCTGCTGCAGGGCTGGAGCCGCTGTGCTCTGGAGCCAGGCTGGGAGAGCTGGGAATGTTGCCTGGAGAAGGGAAGGACCCAGGGAGAGCTGCGAGCCCCTGGCAGGGCCTGAAGGGCTCCAGGAGAGCTGCAGAGGGACTGGGGACAAGGCGTGGAGGGCCAGGAGGCAGGGAATGGCTTCCCAGTGGGCAAGGGGAGCTTGGGCTGGGATGTTGGGAATGAGGAATTGCTGTGTGGGAGGGTGGGCAGGGGCTGGGCTGGAATTGCCAGAGCAGCTGTGGCTGCCCCTGGATCCCAGGCATGTCCAAGGCCAGGCTGGACATTGGGGCTTGGAGCAGCCTGGGATGGTAGGAGGTGTCCCTACCCATGGAATGCAATGATCCTTAAGGTCCCTTCCATCCCAAACCATTCCAGAGTAATCCAGGGACGGAAAAAGGGGAAAAAGGATCCTCTGAGTTTCCACCTCTCTTGCCATGGGAAATTCCCAAACAGCTGAGATTCAAGAGGAAAATCCTTGCACTGGGAGCATTCTTCCAGCTAAAAGGAGAAGGATTCAGTGCCTTTGGAAAAAAAGAAAATCCCCTAAAAATTCCGAAAGTCTTGAGGATGGATGTTCCAACTGGGACAAGCGGAGGAGGAAGGGGAGGAAGAGGAGGTTTTTTGGTCCAAATAAGTCCAAAAAAGGAGTTCTGGGGACATTTTCAAACTGGGAAAAAATTTCCAGCTGGGAAAAATCCTCCTAAGGATCCCAGAATGGTGGAAATCGAGATGCAGCTGCTCTTTCCAGAGCGCAATCCCAAGAAAATTCCAATGTTTTTCCCCACTGGAGTCTCTGGCCTAGATCAGGGAGGAGGCTCAGGCTGAGGACATGGGACAGGGCCCAGAATTCCTATAAAAATGCTGGATGTGCAGGATTCTCCCGCAGAATCAGGGAGTCGGGACAGCCTGGATGTGACTTTGGGGCCACTTATTCCAAGAATTGGAATAAGAAAAAAATATGGAATGTCCTGAAGCCAATCCAGCTCCTCCAGGAAATAGCAGGAGAGCTGGGAAGGTATTCAGTTGTTGTAGAAGTGGAAGTTTTCCATGAATCCCTGATTTTTTGGGTGGATTTTGGCTGATGGAGGCGTCTTTCCAAACATCCCAATCCTTGCCATCTCCAAGGGCTGGATTCTTGTTCCTCGGAAAATCCAGAGATCCAAAATTCCTCATTTAAGGAATCAAGGTTGGGAGTGATCTCAGGGTACTGGAAAATCCCTGGTGGAAAAGAATGAAATTATTCCTAAAAATGTCACGGGTTAAATCAAAAATGGAGAAAAGGGAAAAATAATGAAAACTGGGAAATGAGGCAGAGCCCAAGTTCATGGATTTGCATTTGGATTTGGGATTGGATTTGGGTTTGGATTTTGATTGGGATTTAGATTTGGGTTTTGATTTGGATTTGGACTTGGGTTTTGATTTGGATTGGGATTTGGACTTGGATTTGGGAAGGGCCAATAAACCCCAGCTGTCCTGGCAAAAATCCAGTTGCAAAACTGGGAAAATGGCTTTTAGGGAAGTTGGCCTTCACATCCTCAAATTCCTGGTGTGGGATTTTCATGGGATGAGCTCTCTCTGGGGTGTATGGGAATTCCAGGTCGGAGCTCGGGAGAAAATGTGGAATCCATGGGAGAAAATGTTGGATCCAGTGTGGAATCCTTGGAATGGTGGGGGATGAGAGCCCATCCTGAGGGGTGGGATGAGCATGGAAATCCAGGAGATGGAAAAATGCAACAGGGACATTCCAGGCTTTTTTTTTTTCCGGGAGAGGGAAATCGTTTGGACGAAACTCCAAAGGGGATTGGATTATTCCTGATCCTGGGAAAAGGAAACTGAGTGGATGTCGTGTCCTGAATCCCGGAGAAACGGGGCCGCTTCCCATGACAATCCCACAAATCCCATGGTCCCCAAATCCCTGCTGACTTTCCCCTCCACCCACAGCTCCTTTTCCCAAAGAATCCACTCTTCCTTTCCCCGGAAAACCTGGATTTCAGCCCCAAGGATGGACCAGGAGTTGCTCCACGGCCGGACCCGACATCCTTAGAGCTCTTTTCCCGCCTCGATCCCGGAATTCCACATCCCTGCTCCCTCAGCAGCTCATTCCGAGGGAAAAAATCCGTTTTCCCCCTGTTTGCTGCACCATAAAATATGGATCCAATCTCGGCACCTGCCGCCACCCTGGCACCTCCGGCTCCTGATTTATTCCCAGGATTTACGGCTCCTTCCCACTCCGGAGGCTCCCCGGCCTGTCCTTGGAGCGATTCAATCCCAACATGACCTGAAATGGGAGAGGCTCTGGCGTTTTTCTCTCCCATTCCTCAGCAGACAGATCCCAAGAAAACCAAATTCTGGGGAGCTGAGCTTCCCAACTTTTCAATCCGAGAGAATTCCGACTGCTTGTGTCCTTGGATAATTCAGCGAGGAAGGATGAGGGGCAGGGAGGGTGTGAAAGTGATTCCAGGCTCTGCTTTTCCCTCGGAGGGCAGGGAATGAGCTCCCAGGTTTTATGGGATAATATGGGTCTTGGAAAGGAGGGAGAGACCCAGATGTAGTTTGGATTCCTCCTTCCCATGGTTTTCCCTTCTCTTTTCCATGGTTTTCCCTCCTCCTTTCCATGGTTTTCCCTCCTCCTTTCCATGGTTTTCCCTTCTCTTTTCCATGGTTTTCCCTCCTCCTTTTCCCTTCTCCTTTCCATGGTTTTCCCTTCTCCTTTTCCCTCCTCAATTCCGTGGTTTTCCCTTCTTTTCCCTCCTCCTTCCCATAGTTTTCCTTCCTCCTTTCCATGGTTTTCCTTCCTCCTTTTCCTTCCTCCTTCCCATAGTTTTCCTTCCTCTTTCCGATAGTTTTCCTTCCTTCTTTTCCCTTCTCCTTCCCATGGTTTTCCTTCCTCCTATCCATGGGAGGCAGAGGGTTTTCCCTCTGCCTTTCCATGGATTTTCCCTCCTCCTCTTCATGGGGTTCCCTCCTCCTTTCCACGGCTCTCCTTCCTCCTTTTCCCTCCTCCTTTCCATGGTTTTCCCTGCTTTTCCCTTCTCCTTCCCATGGTTTTTCTTCCTCCTATCTGTGGTTTTCCCTCCTCCTCTTCATGGTTTTCCCTTCTCCTTTTCCATCCTCCTTTCCATGGATTTCCCTCCTCCTTCCCATGGTTTTCCCTCCTCCATTCCAATAGCGATAAATCTGTTTTTAATGACTTAAACTTGGTTTTTAATGACAAACATTTTTGTCCCAACAATAAACCTGTTTTTAAAGGATAATACCTGGTTTTTTCCCAAGGATAAAGCAGGGTTTTAAGGAGAAACCTGGTTTTTAGTGATAAACTGGGGTTTTAATGATAGAAACCTGGGGTTTAGAACAATTTAGGGATAAAGCCAGTTTTTATAATGATGAACCTGGGTTTTAATGATATAAACCTGGTTTTAAATGATAAACCCTGGATGTAATAATTATAAACCTGGTTTTTAGGGATAAACCAGACTTTTAAAGACAAAGCTGGTTTTTGGTGATATAAAGCTGGTTTTAAATGATATCAACCTGTTTGTTTATAAAAATAAACTTGGTTTTAAATGATAAAACCCTAGTTTTAAGAATGATAAACCTGTTTTTTTTACAGGATTTTATAATGATAAACCCATTTTTTTACTACAATAGACCTGGTTTTTATGATGATAAACCTGGTTTTTACGGATAAACCTGGTTTTAATAATGATAAACCTGGTTTTTAAGGAGAAACACAGTTTTTATCACAGTAAATCTGGTTTTAATAAAGACAGATCACTAAACCCCGGATTTTAGTGATATAAATCTGTTTTTCTAATGCTAAACCTGGTGTTAAATGATAAAACCTGGTTTTAATGATATAAACCTGGTTTTTCATTATAAACTGATTTTTTGTAACGACGAACCTGGTTTTTAAGGATTAACCCAGTTTTTTTATGATAAAACTGTGGGTTTGATAACAATAAACCTGGTTTTAAACAATAAACCCTGTGTTTTATCATGATAAACCTGGATTTTAAGGATAAACCCTGTTTTTCTCATGAAAAAGGTGCTTTTTAGGGGTAAAACCCTGGTTTTAATGATGAACCTGATATTCCCATCCCATTCCTATCCCATTCCATGGGCAGGGACAATTCCCACCATCCCAGGTGGATCCAGCCTGGCCTGGGACACTGCAGGGATCCAGGGGCAGCCACAGCTGCTCTGGCAATTCCAGCCCAGCCCCTGCCCACCCTCCCACACAGCAATTCCTCATTCCCAACATCCCAGCCCAAGCTCCCCTTGCCCACTGGGAAGCCATTCCCTGCCTCCTGGCCCTCCACGCCTTGTCCCCAGTCCCTCTGCAGCTCTCCTGGAGCCCTTCAGGCCCTGCCAGGGGCTCGCAGCTCTCCCTGGGTCCTTCCCTTCTCCAGGGAACATTCCCAGCTCTCCCAGCCTGGCTCCAGAATCCAGGAATGGTTTGGGTTGGAAGGGACATTAAATCCCTTCCCATTCCCAAAATTTCCACATTCAGGGACACCTCTCTCTATCCCAGGTTTCTTCAAGTTGCCCTTGGACACTTCCCGAGATCCAGGGACGTGCACGTTTCTTGGGGAAATGAACTCTGAGCCAACCAGGATGAGCCAAAACTCCACCAATCCCAAACTTCCTCCCTTTCCCAAGAAAGTCTGGGGAAGAAAACAATGAATCCTTCAAAGTTCTCCCGGCTGGAGCTGCCTCTGGCTTGTTTTCCTTTTTTCCCTGAATTTCAATGAGGAGCTGCCACCGCCGTAAATCCAAGCTCGGAATGGCAGAGCCGTAAAATATTTTGATGAAACGCCATCGCAGAAATCCGATTTCTCCTGGTGATTTGTGGAGCGTGGGCATCCGAACCCTTCGGAGCGCCGTAAACTTCCGGAGGATGCAGGGATTTACGGCTCTCTCCGTTGTCGGGGTTGTTAATAACGTTCCGGGGGGATGGAGCTGAATATTCTAGGGACACGGACGGATCGGGAAGGGGAGGAATGAGGAGTTGCTGGGAAGAGCAAAGGGGACCTGGGAATGGTCACAGGGAAGAACTGAAGTTCTCTGGTTTTTAGGAAGCTCCTGGAATTTAAGGAGTTGCTCGCTGTGGCTGAATTTTGGGAATTTTTTCCTGGGGTTTTAGGTGTTTGAGGTGGGTTGGGAAGTTGGGAATATAGCAGGGCATTTGCACTGGAAAAAAATGGAAAAGGTTTTCCCCAAGGAATGTTTTCAAGGATCCTCCATGGAATAGACACAATTTACCCAAGTTCTTAATCCCAAATTATCTACTCCGAGGCATGAATGTGATGGGAATTCTGGTTTTTATCCCAAAAAAATGCCCAGATTTTCCAAATCTTGGCGTTTCTCCCGGTGAGGGAACTTGGGAAGTTCTTTAGGAATAAAAGGCATTTTCTTAATCCCAAATTAACCACAGCAGGGAATGTGGATCACAGCCTGGGAATTCTGATTTTTATCCAAATAGAAATCCCAGACGCTTCCAAATCTTGGTGTTTCTCCCAGTGAGGAAACTCCGGAAAACTTTTTTCAGGAATAAAACCCATCAGTCTCATGGCTGCTTCACTCCCTTGGAATCAGAATTCCCGATTTGCCATGTGGTTTCTCCGCAGGAAAAATTCCGGAGGCTGGCGGAGGCGAAGAGCCGGATCCATTCAGGAGTTACAGCAATAAAACTCCCTCGCTGGGAGGGATCCTGGTTATGGACCAGGATATGGAGCTCACGGGGCTGTCAGTCAGCCACAGCCCCGAATTCCCACATAAAACACCTGGAATGCTCTGAGGAGAGCCATAATCCAGGCAATTGCTTGGAAAAATTACATCCTCGGATACTTCACACCTGGAATGAGGATGAAAGCTCTCCCGGGAATAAATCATCGCAACCCCTCCTTTTGGGAATTCAGGGATCAGCCTGGAGCCATAAATTAGGAGCAAGTGGGAACAGCTCTGCTCCCGGCTGCTGGATTGGGCTTTGGATGGGGAAAACACCCCGGAGGGAGCTGGAATTGTCATGGATCCTCCTCCAGACTTCCACAGGAGCTGCTNTAAAACCCTAGTTTTAAGAATGATAAACCTGTTTTTTTTACAGGATTTTATAATGATAAACCCATTTTTTTACTACAATAGACCTGGTTTTTATGATGATAAACCTGGTTTTTACGGATAAACCTGGTTTTAATAATGATAAACCTGGTTTTTAAGGAGAAACACAGTTTTTATCACAGTAAATCTGGTTTTAATAAAGACAGATCACTAAACCCCGGATTTTAGTGATATAAATCTGTTTTTCTAATGCTAAACCTGGTGTTAAATGATAAAACCTGGTTTTAATGATATAAACCTGGTTTTTCATTATAAACTGATTTTTTGTAACGACGAACCTGGTTTTTAAGGATTAACCCAGTTTTTTTATGATAAAACTGTGGGTTTGATAACAATAAACCTGGTTTTAAACAATAAACCCTGTGTTTTATCATGATAAACCTGGATTTTAAGGATAAACCCTGTTTTTCTCATGAAAAAGGTGCTTTTTAGGGGTAAAACCCTGGTTTTAATGATGAACCTGATATTCCCATCCCATTCCTATCCCATTCCATGGGCAGGGACAATTCCCACCATCCCAGGTGGATCCAGCCTGGCCTGGGACACTGCAGGGATCCAGGGGCAGCCACAGCTGCTCTGGCAATTCCAGCCCAGCCCCTGCCCACCCTCCCACACAGCAATTCCTCATTCCCAACATCCCAGCCCAAGCTCCCCTTGCCCACTGGGAAGCCATTCCCTGCCTCCTGGCCCTCCACGCCTTGTCCCCAGTCCCTCTGCAGCTCTCCTGGAGCCCTTCAGGCCCTGCCAGGGGCTCGCAGCTCTCCCTGGGTCCTTCCCTTCTCCAGGGAACATTCCCAGCTCTCCCAGCCTGGCTCCAGAATCCAGGAATGGTTTGGGTTGGAAGGGACATTAAATCCCTTCCCATTCCCAAAATTTCCACATTCAGGGACACCTCTCTCTATCCCAGGTTTCTTCAAGTTGCCCTTGGACACTTCCCGAGATCCAGGGACGTGCACGTTTCTTGGGGAAATGAACTCTGAGCCAACCAGGATGAGCCAAAACTCCACCAATCCCAAACTTCCTCCCTTTCCCAAGAAAGTTTGGGGAAGAAAACAATGAATCCTTCAAAGTTCTCCCGGCTGGAGCCGCCTCTGGCTTGTTTTCCTTTTTTCCCTGAATTTCAATGAGGAGCTGCCACCGCCGTAAATCCAAGCTCGGAATGGCAGAGCCGTAAAATATTTTGATGAAACGCCATCGCAGAAATCCGATTTCTCCTGGTGATTTGTGGAGCGTGGGCATCCGAACCCTTCGGAGCGCCGTAAACTTCCGGAGGATGCAGGGATTTACGGCTCTCTCCGTTGTCGGGGTTGTTAATAACGTTCCGGGGGGATGGAGCTGAATATTCTAGGGACACGGACGGATCGGGAAGGGGAGGAATGAGGAGTTGCTGGGAAGAGCAAAGGGGACCTGGGAATGGTCACAGGGAAGAACTGAAGTTCTCTGGTTTTTAGGAAGCTCCTGGAATTTAAGGAGTTGCTCGCTGTGGCTGAGTTTTGGGAATTTTTTCCTGGGGTTTTAGGTGTTTGAGGTGGGTTGGGAAGTTGGGAATATAGCAGGGCATTTGCACTGGAAAAAAATGGAAAAGGTTTTCCCCAAGGAATGTTTTCAAGGATCCTCCACGGAATAAACATAATTTACCCAAGTTCTTAATCCCAAATTATCTACTCCGAGGCATGAATGTGATGGGAATTCTGGTTTTTATCCCAAAAAAATGCCCAGATTTTCCAAATCTTGGCGTTTCTCCCGGTGAGGGAACTTGGGAAGTTCTTTAGGAATAAAAGGCATTTTCTTAATCCCAAATTAACCACAGCAGGGAATGTGGATCACAGCCTGGGAATTCTGATTTTTATCCAAATAGAAATCCCAGACGCTTCCAAATCTTGGTGTTTCTCCCAGTGAGGAAACTCTGGAAAACTTTTTTCAGGAATAAAACCCATCAGTCTCATGGCTGCTTCACTCCCTTGGAATCAGAATTCCCGATTTGCCATGTGGTTTCTCCGCAGGAAAAATTCCGGAGGCTGGCGGAGGCGAAGAGCCGGATCCATTCAGGAGTTACAGCAATAAAACTCCCTCGCTGGGAGGGATCCTGGTTATGGACCAGGATATGGAGCTCACGGGGCTGTCAGTCAGCCACAGCCCCGAATTCCCACATAAAACACCTGGAATGCTCTGAGGAGAGCCATAATCCAGGCAATTGCTTGGAAAAATTACATCCTCGGACACTTCACACCTGGAATGAGGATGAAAGCTCTCCCGGGAATAAATCATCGCAACCCCTCCTTTTGGGAATTCAGGGATCAGCCTGGAGCCATAAATTAGGAGCAAGTGGGAACAGCTCTGCTCCCGGCTGCTGGATTGGGCTTTGGATGGGGAAAACACCCCGGAGGGAGCTGGAATTGTCATGGATCCTCCTCCAGACTTCCACAGGAGCTGCTTCCTCACTGAGCATTCCCAGATTCCTCCGGAGAGGATTTGTCCCACTCGGAGCCTGGGCGTGTTCCCAGAGCCGTAAATCCCCAAAGCCTGGGAAGGGCTCAGCCCATTCCCTTCGCAGTGGAGATGGGAAAACATTTCGTTCCCTTTTTTTTCACCCTCTGGAATGTCACGAGGGTGCTTGGAATAACCAGCAGTGCATGCTCGGAGTGCGGGGGAGATTCCATGTTCAAAAATTCCCAGAATTGCTCACTGTTGGTGATTATGACAATGATGATGATGATGATTGATATTATTAATTATTAATGGTTAATTGCTAGTTGTAAATTATTAATTCTTGATTCCCAGGCTGCTCCAAGCCCCAATGTCCAGCCTGGCCTGGGACACTGCAGGGATCCAGGGGCAGCCACAGCTGCTCTGGCAATTCCAGCCCAGCCCCTGCCCACCCTCCCACACAGCAATTCCTCATTCCCAACATCCCAGCCCAAGCTCCCCTTGCCCACTGGGAAGCCATTCCCTGCCTCCTGGCCCTCCACGCCTTGTCCCCAGTCCCTCTGCAGCTCTCCTGGAGCCCTTCAGGCCCTGCCAGGGGCTCGCAGCTCTCCCTGGGTCCTTCCCTTCTCCAGGGAACATTCCCAGCTCTCCCAGCCTGGCTCCAGAGCACAGCGGCTCCAGAATCCTGGAATGATTTAGGTTTGAAGGGACTTTAAATCCCATCCCATTCCCACCCCATCCATGTTCAGGGACACCTCCCACTATCCCAAGTTTCTCCAAACCCCAATGTCCAACCTGGCCTTGGACACTTCCAGGGATGAGGAATCCACAATTTCTCTGGGAATACCTGTGCCAGGGCCTCCCCACGCTCCCAGCCGGGAATTCCTTCCTGCCCCTCTCCCCTCCCGCAGAGCAGCCCATCGGAGCAGAGCAGCTCTCTCACCTTCCCATTTTTTCCAGGAACACCCAGACTCCGATCCCCTCATCCCTTTGGAACGAGGAGACGCCGGGGCAGGAGCAGACCGGGAGCTGCTGTTCCCAGGGAAACAATTCCAGCCTTGTCTCCAGGCACCTTCGGCCTCAGCACCAAGGGCTCCATGACATTCCTGGAAAAGGTCACGGCTGAGGGCAGGAGACAGGAATTATGTGTGTTATTCCAGTCAATCCCATGGCGGAGACCCCTGGAATTTTATTTTTATGAGGAACAGGGCACTGGGAAAGCCGGCGCAGCCCCATGGATCCAGGAGCTGCTTTCCTTGGCTTTCCCACAAAACACCATCGATCCCAAAAAGTCTCTCAATCATCAAAACTAGGGCACGATGAGCCGAAATTCCCTCCTCGCTCCCAGATTCTGTTCCCTCTTCCATCTCGGATTCTCCTCCTGCTGCCGTGAAATCCTCCGAAGTGTTAATCCCTTCCTTCCATCCAGGTTTCCGGAACAACCATTCCCAGGACGGCTGTGAATCCCTGGGAAGCAGCTGTTGGCACCCCTGGATGCTGCCGGGAAGATGAGCATCTACAGGGAGCTCCAATCCAGCTGGAATTCCTGCCGGAAATATTGGAAAAAACCACCGGATTTTTACCCACATGGACACCCAGATTCCTGAATATTCAGGATGGGAGGTGTCCTGAAATTATGGGAATGTGGCAGGGCAGGAGAGGGAGAGGAGCAGGGAAATCAGAGTGGAATATTCCATCATGGAAAAGAACAGGTTTTGTTATTCCCAGCGTGCCCTGGGAGGTCTTGGAATGCTGGTGGGAATGGGAAAGGAGGGAAAGGGGAGATCGCAGCTCCCACCTACAGGAAAAGGGGGCAGGATGGCTTAAAAATGGGGAAATTCCTGGGAAACAGCCGGGAAAGCAGCGGGACACGGGACGGACATCAGGGCTGGGACTGATCGCTCCAAATCCGAACATTCCAGGAGGGAATTCCCAGGCACGTTTGACTCCTCACATCTGATATTCCTGCTGCTCTCCCATGGATCAGGAATGAGCACAGATCCTACTGTTCCATGGATCAGGGATGTGCATGGATCCCATTAATCAGGGATGGGCTGGAAAACAGCAGGATCTGAAAAACAGATCCTGCTGTTCTTCCATGGACCAAGAATGTGCCCAAGTCCTCCCATTCCATGGATCAGGAATGAGCCCAGATCCTACTATTCCAGAGATCATGAATGTGGCTAGATCCTGCTGTTCCCTGGATCAGGAATGCGCCCAGAACCCATTAACCAGGGATGGACCCAAATCCCATTTTTCTCCCACAACCAGGAACGTGCCCTGATCCTGCTGTTCCCTGAATCAGGGATGAGCACAGATCCCACTCTTCCAAGGATCAGGAATGTGCCCAGATCCTGCTGTGCCATGGATCAGGAATGTGCCAACATTCCATTAACCAGGAGCGTACCCAAAATCCATTGCTCTCCCACAACCAGGAATGTGCCCAAATCCTGCTCTTCCCTGGATCAGGAATGCACCCAGATCCCATTAACCAGGGATGG
>VZRL01007080.1:0-25999 GCA_013397895.1 Origma solitaria
TGTTGTTATTCCCAGAAATGGGGAAAAATAATCCAAACCCTTAAGCCCATTGGAGATTTCTCCTCTCCCATATAAAGCACTTGCTTATTACTACACTGCCTGGCAATCTGCTACAGAATTTGCCTTTCACCTTGGTCACAAGAACTCCAATCTTAGAAGTATCCACAGTAATTTAGAAAACTCGACTTTCTTTCAGAATTCTTAGGATTCAAATTAGATTTTCAATTTTCTCTACTGCTCAAAGGACTAGCAAAAGTATTTGGATTACTCAGATTCCTGTGCTCCAAGTCTTGGTGACTGTGATGAGCAAATACAGAACACATCTTGCTGCACAATTACCCAGAGTTCAAGTATTTCTGCTCCTAACTTCTTTTCAAGATTTTTTTTTCATTGTACAACTGACTTCAAATAAATCTTTTCTAGTTTTACATACAGTCTTCCAAAAAAATTTCCTGGTTACTTCAAGTTTCCGTGTAGAAGCTCCTGAAACAACATATTTTTCCGCTATGCTATGCACTGCTTTTTCCTATTCTCCTAGTGCACTGCCAACTCATCCTGGGAAAGAACAAAGAAAACTTTTCTCAGCTCACTGAATCTGAATGCTGCCCTTCTGCCTCATACAAACGAGGAAAATTTGGGGAAATACCATGCAGGAGATCTGAAATAGGGAATTGCTACAAACCCACATGGAAAATAATACTGAAAACATGGTGCTCGTAAAAGCCTTAAAACAGAAATTACAAAAATGCAAAAAAGGGTACTGAGGAAAAGGTTCTTTGGCTGAGAACTCTGAACTGACAAAATGTTAATACAATATAGAAAACATACATCCTACAAAGAGATGTTGCAAAGCTTTTCTGAAACAGGATGATGCAGCACCAAACAACACATAAGTTTAATTTCTCCAACTGAAAAATACATACCCTTCCTGAAACAGAAATTGCTTTAACCACTCTTGAGATCCCAAGGTCGTACAGACAGAGAACACTTCCCTCTGCTTCTTCCAACCCAACCAGGAGTCCAGTCCTCTTCTGCCAGGAAAACTCCTTCACCACACGCACAGTGGGAGGCTGCTCATTGACTCCGCTGAAGCGATACGCAGAGAGCCGCTCTCCTGTCACAGAGTTCACCACCTCCAGCTGAGGGCCACACGCCAGCCACGCCAGGCCACTTCTGCCTGCAAGACAAGAGAATGAGACTAAACAAATCCCCACCACAAGACTGAAACAACTGCAAAGTCGCTGTCACTCCACCTGTCCCCCAAAATGCACCAAAGACAGCAAGACAGGAAGACCAACCTACCTACTTCTGGACAATTATTTCAAAATCACCCATTGCAAACCACAACCAATACATCTTAAAATTAATAACCCCACTATTTTACATTTGTACTTGTCATTCCTGCACTCAAGAACATTGACTGCTTGGGATAAAGATTACAATAGACTGATCTCCATTCTCTACACCATACCTGGCTGGGGTTTGCTAGAAAACACCTAAATAGGCACAGGAATACAAGTCTCAAAGCATACTTCAAATACAGCCCATTTCAACCAATTCATTTCCACTCTGATAACTGTGCTTGACACATGACTACTCTGGGCAGGGATTGGGACAGGAAATTATCTTAAAATGGGCACTGCATGCATAAATTTCAACTTTTACATATGCTGATCCCAGAAAGAATTTAACAAGTGTTGTTTCACTGAAGAATTTAACACTTGTTCCCTCACTGAGGAACTTTAAGCTCAAAGGAAGGATTAGCCCCATTACTGCACTTACAGTCAGGTAGATAAGATTCTACCTGGTCTTAACAGAAGCCCAGACATCTAGACAGGCATCTAGCTCTACCTTCAGATCACCTAGAAAGTCAACTACCTAATCTGCTTAGCTGCTTTCAGCAGCTCTCACTGGGTCCTCATCTGCATCCTATTAAATACCTTGGAAATAGTGGGCAGCGCTTAACAGAGCTGTCCTCTTCTTTCCATTTTTTATTTCAACTAGAGAAGAAAAAGGAGCATATTGTGTCTCTGTAACTATTTCTGCATGGGATGTTATGATGGATGCAGAGCTTCAGCTGCTACAAAGACATTTGTCCCAAAACAACACTATTTCTTCTTTGAAAACTGCCTTCCATTTCATTCAAAACTCAGGGGGGCTCAGCATGGTCAGCTAAACTATTTAAACAGCTCAAGACTGAAGCAGGCTGTTGTAATTTCAATGCTTAGCATTTCTAATTGTTAAAATATCCTGTTAGCGCTGTCAGAACCCAAGGCATTTTATTTAACCAAACCAACCTGATGCTATGACCCTGCACTTCAGGCAATAACAACTCTATACCAGAACCAAATTTAAAGGAAAATGCTTACCTCCAGAAAACTTCCCACAGAGCACAGAGTCTAGGGTGATCTCATCTTCCCCAAGTGCCTCAACAGTCACCTCTGGAAACTGCAGCAGACTGCTCGTTACCTGAGCCGTTAGGTCTTTCATTCTTAACTGTTAATAAAGAAAAAAAGACAAAAATAGTCTCATGTCAGCCATAAATATTTTTAAGACTGACCCAAGTTTCATCAATACGCAGTGAAAAATCTCTTTTACATCATCTGTAGTTGTTTCTCCTTTAAAACAAATGGCACTTGGGACAGCTTTTCATCTCACAGCAGAGCTAGAAACGTTAGCAAGATGTCATCTCAGAAAAATCATGTTTTAAAAAACTTTCTGCTCTCCAGGAAGCACAAACCCACAGCAGAAGATGAGAAGCAGAAAAGATTTCAGCACTCTATCCCAGCAGCCCCCAACAGCTAAGATTCTGTATCAGATGCATACCAAAGGTTTGACTTCCCTATAAATGAGAAAACAAATAAAATCAACACAGACCAGAATTGGTTATTATAGCAAATTTACCCAGCTATCAGCTGTGGCTGTTTTCTGACATGACTCTACTTTCATTCAAGAGTTGCAGCCTGTCTAACGTGGCCTAAGCAAGCACAAGTTCCTAAAGGTCAGTGCTGCACCACAGCTCGTGTCTACATTGCTTGGTTTACCTGGTCAGAGAGGCATAGGTGCCAAGGCTCTCCGCACAGAACACACCAGGGTGGTATTTCACTGCCTGTCCCTCCCAGCTCAAACTCTAGAATCTTGGCTTCATAACAGAATTTTAGAATGGCCTTCTGGAACCACTGCCAGTCATCTTGTCCGACTGCCCTGCTCCTCAAACCATCACCTAGAGCAGGCTGCCCAAAGGTGTATGCAGATGGGCTTGGAACATCTAACTCTCCAACAGGCTCTTACAACCAGCAGCCTGACAAGATCAACTGCAGAAACACCAGCAACCCATGCAACAGGCCCTCGTGTTCGGTTACTCCCTCCTAACGATTTAAGAATTCCATTCTCTCCACCACACCAGTAAAACAGTGTCACACCAGGAAAGGCCTGTCACCGCTGCTTCTCCACAACTATATCAGACACCTTAATTCCCAGAGCTGCAAGTCATGCAGTCCTTGACTACCACATGCCAGAGCCTCCTGCAGACACGCTCGGCCTGGTTAAGCTGCAGCCATGTTGTTGTCAGGCTCATGCAGGGCACACCTTCAGCGTCTAGGGCTGGGCCTGCAGAGAGGAAAGATGGTGTTGGCTGCTTCCAGAAACAACGTATCCAGCACCTGCAGAAGGGAACTACCCGGCTTTGGGAGCCACAGTGTAAGAAAGCTACTAAACTGCTGGAGGGCTACAAAGATGGTGAAGGGACTTGAGGGGAAGCCATGTGAGGAGTGGCTGAGGCCTTGGTCAGTTCGGCCTGGAGAAGACTGAGGGGAGAGCTCACCGCAGTTTAGCTTCCTCGTGAGGGGAACAGGAGGGGCAGACACTGATCTCCTCTCTGTGGTGACAGTGACAGAACTGAGGGAACGCCCTGAAGCTCTGTCAGGGAAGTTGAGGTTGGATGTCAGGAAAAGGTTCTTCCACCAGAGGGTGTTTGGGCACTGGAACAGCTCCCCAGCGAAGTGGTCACAGCACCAAGGCTGGCAGAGTTCAAAAAGTGTTTGGACAATGCTCTCAGGCACATGGTGTCACTCTTGGGGTGTCCTGTGCGGGGCCAGGAGCTGGACATTGATGATGCTTGTGTGTCCCTTCCAACTCAGAGTATTCCGTGATTCTGTGTGAGGGCATGTGCTACATTATGGTGTTCAGATCATACAAGGGCCCGTACCTGTGGTGGGACAGGTCATCGCGTGAGTGTCAGCAACCAAAGTCAGGTCACAGGTGACACTGGTCCATGTCTGCAGTGTCAGCAAGTGGGGCAGTGATGGTCTCAGTGCCAGAAGTTGGGCCGGAGCCCACCCTTACAGGGCACATGGGTCCTGTTGGTTGTATTTTTCCCCAGCCAGATGTGCACACGCAAATTGCTAGCAGACTTCGGGTGGGCTAGCCAGTGAATAGGAGGAAAACCTGTCTCTGGGAAGATCCAGTGTCTCAGCCAGAGGGCAGGGAGGCATCCCAGGGTCGGGGCACAGACAAGCGCCAGGCAGCTGTAACTAAGGCTAAAAACATCACTCCTTGCGCATAGAAGAGATATGGCACAATAAATCTTCTGTTTCCTGTAAAGCTGTACAGAAGAAAGCATCCATTTTCTTTACTGAGGTGCTGGAAAGACTCCCTCATGAATACCCTGTTCAAGAGTGAAGTTAGGAAGCATAAAGGAGATTAAAGATCATTGTTTTAGCAGTTGTTTAAAAACAGGGTTACTAAAAACTAATTTTTAGTTCTGTTAGGGATCAATTAATTACACTTCTGACAAATTATTTTATCTGTAAATCTAGCTCTAATACATCAACGTTTTATTTGACACTGTTTTATAGTATTCATTATCTCTTGTACTATTAGAAACTGAGTGTACAGAGCAACTATTTTTGCCAATTTGAAAGAAACCGAGTCTTTTATAGTACAACCTGGAAAGGACTTGGAAATAAATGACACTTTGTGCTAATCGCACAAGGTACTTCTTGTTCTTTTTCCAGTGTCAGGTGATTTTGAAGAGCTCTTTGCACACAAGAGGTGCCAGGCCTCTGCTTGCACCGTAACTGTTCATCATCAAGTAGCCATTCATCCACTGGGCTGATCTGACTCTACACTAGCAGAGCTGCCTTATAGCCTGGCCAGGTGCTCTCCAGCACTCCTTGCCCAAGACCACAGAAGACCCCTCTCTAAAAAACAACCAAGTGCATCCTCTTCATAGGTGTAAGCTCTGCTGTGCAGTATGAGTGCCACCACTAACAGGTTAAATTAAGAATCGAGATTTGTGAACATGCTTGAAAGCAGCACCGAGTTCCACAATGACAGAAATGTAGGTAACACTACGTAACACTTCAAACCAATAGACACCAGACATTTGCATTACACTTGGGTGAATGTTAAAAGGAGAAAGAAAAACCTAACCAGTCTACTACAGTGTATTAGCAAAAACTGATTTTAGGTGCCTCTTTGAATAAAATCTTACCTGGCCCATGTAACTCCTGTGTCCTGCTGAGACGAGCACACCATTCTTGTCCTTTAATGAAGACACCATGGTCAGAAGCCACAACAGGTCAGATCAAAAGCTAAGGTTTTCCTGTGCCCTGATCTCCTGGGGTCATATGCTTTTGCTGTTGGTTTTCACAGAGACCACACACGCACCTCCTGCATCCTTCTCTCACCATTATTAAAATCCCAGTTGTAGTATCAAAATACAAGCAAGCAGTCATTCACTAATAATTCATATTGCAGTTCAGATTTAAACCAATTTCTGCAGGAATGCACAGAACATCAATGACTGCTGTGGGATGAGCCTGCTTGGGTCATGACACAGCCAAGGAGTAACTGACCTGAACAAATGGACACATCAGTAACCACTACTTGCATTTTTCCCTCTACCTCACATATTGGTCATCCACACAGCCCAGTGCTGGAAAATGCATTTTATTTTAGGAACAGCTTAATTCAACAGGAACCACAGACTGTTTATCTTCAAGCATATCAAAGAGACTCATTATCTTGACTACGTTGGTGAAAAAAGCATTCCTGGAATGGAAACTCACAAGTTTGCACAGAAGACAAAAGTACAAACAAAAGAAACAAACTCTGTCCTATTACCTACAATTCTATTATTTTAGTATTTTCAGATTGGCCTAGACTAATTGCAAGCATTGCCTCATGAGAACCTATGGATTGGTTTCTGCCTGCAGCTTCTTTTTTCCCCACCAGAAATCAACAACTTTGCTATGTATTAGTTACATGGGAAGTGATGAAATTGCAGCAAACAAATTTATTGCACTGACAACCCTGAGAGTAGTCTTCCATGAGAGGAAGTTCTGATGGGGGATTAAAATAGCTATCTGTGCCCTTATTTGCACACTGGACATGTACAAATATTAAGGCAAACAGTCAATGTGAATCAGTCAGCACTTCAAGCACCAAGTGGCTATTGAAATTAAAAGAGATTTAACTCCCCTTTGTGTTATTATCTGGAATGAATACTTTCATCAGCCTTTGCTTACAAACATTTGAATGAAAAAAGTCTTAGGAATATCTGAGAGAACTCTCTGAGGTAACTCAAGAGAACCATTTCTACTGTAACATTTCCTTTCTTTACAAAATGCCTTCTAGCAACAGCCCTTAACGATATTCGTACTCCTGTCACTAATACCTACTCCTATGTGTTTCCTGGAAATAAAATCTGCCATTATACCCATTTTTATTCTTTCTGAAAGGTAAGATCCTGCTGTCCCAAGACAGTCAACCTTCCAGTGGAGTTTCCCCTGAGGTTAATATCCCCAAAGGTACAGATGCACAATCTGGCTTCAGCTTTTAGCCATCTGACACTGGATTAAAGCAGATACATTAATACATTATTGAGGAATTCTAGCATTTCTTTAGGGGATAAATACATACACCCTTCAAGCATTTACTTTCCTATAGAAAAACTTCAGAATGTTCTATTTAGTGACGAGCTGAAGTTCCTGTGAAATTCCCATCTCGTTTAAGAAAACTGCAGCTCTATGTCCTTACAGCCTCCTGCATCCATCCACACCACCACAATATATCCACCTCTTTCTCTCACAGGCCCCTCCTGCTCTTCTCTGGCACTAGTTCTCCCTCTCAGATACATGTACAAACATCTGCAAATCATCTTTTCTGCTCATCCTTCACATAGATGTAGCAAGCCTACACAAAAAGCACCCACATAAAATCTGTTTTCTCCACTTCGTCATAAACCCATCACTGAGTTGGTGCCTTAACACTGTTTGCCAGCTTTTTCCTTTCCTCAGGCTCTAAACAGAAAGTCACAGTGCCTGGTTTTGCCTCCATTCCTTCTATGTCCTTCAAATTCCTCAGCTCCCACTCCTTGTTACACATTATGCTCACACTCCTTTTTAAACTGCTCCTCGGGGAACCTGGTCAGCACTGGAGAACTATGCACTAAATTAAAGTTACGAAAGAGGGGAGAAAAAGTAAACATTTTAACAGATAATTAAAACTCCTTTTAAGTAAAAAAATACTAGAAAATTACAAACCTTTAGGAAGTTATTAAATCTAATGCCAATTGTCTTTTATTGCTATTGCTTGCTTTCTTCCTTAGCACAGCCAAATGACGATAATTTAGCTGAGCTGTAAATAAGAGGCTAAAAATTAATCAGCCAATGCTATGTTTTTGTTTGTTCTAATTGATTTTCATACAAAAAACAATACATATATATAAATGACAGAAATGTGCTAAAATCCTATTAAGCAATCTTCACTAGCATTTAATTTCTCAATTGCATTTGACAGTAATTGGAGTATTTTATAAGTATCTTGCACACTATACAGAACAATCAGATTTGCCATCTATTCCAATTTTGAAAATTTGACCTTTTACCCCACTTTCTGAGCTATTCATTGCACTTCCGTGCAATGTGAATATAAAAAAATATTGCTAGAACTTCCCTCCTACTCCTCTTTGGCCATATTTATATTGTCATTCAAGTACAAAATACACAGAGAACATAATTACTAATTTGACTGAAAGGTCGCAATCAAACGGCCACTTTCACTTTGTAAACATCTGACTTTTTTTTAAGCTTTCCTTCAGTCATAAATACTTCCCCAAGGAAAAAAATAACCAAGTGAATGCCATTGCTTCTCCAGAATGTCCCGTTCTAAGAAAAATCACAGCTCCAGAACAGTCTTCTTTCAGAAGCTTAGTCAGTTATTAATACATTCATTCACTATGTACAAGCTATTAGTTAAGGAATAAATTATGTCTTAAAATAACTGTAGTAGTTTTTACTAAATGGAAAGTTTAATATCAGGTTCCACCATTCTGTAGTCTTCAAAGTTGCATCCATATATAAATTAACATACAGAAAAATAATCCATTGTCTAAAAGACTGCACATCAAAATAGTACTTCCATGTCTACTTTTAAAAGAATAGGCTTATGACTTTATTTATACAAATTGAAACTTTATAGGGACATATACTCCTTGACCCAAGACCGTTAATGAAATAATTATTCAAAAATACGGTTTGTAACTAAGATTACTGTACATTTTTGTACCTTTTTCGGACTATTATATTAGCTTTACCATCAGGTTTTCAGTGCTGTGATATGCAGGCTTCAAATACTGCAAAGCATGTCTAGAGACAGTAAGTATTTCAATTATAGTAGCAATCATATTATGAAAATAATTTTGGCTCAAATTTCAAAGTAACTGGGTAGTATCCCTTTAAATCTGATATGCTATTGTAAGCATCACACCATCTGTACAGTTAACTTTTTGCTGACAACAAATTTCAAGAAAGAATGACACATCTGAGGTGTGATCTGGTTTTATGAACTAAAGAGCAGCTTTCCGAAAGTTTAAGACAAATACAAAAAAAAAAATATTGCACAGCTTAAAACACAATTGTTTACATTCTGACTTCAATACAGTACAGCTTAACCGTGGATGTAAAGAATTACACGTTTGTATTGTAAGTCCAATTATTTGTGCCAGAACGTCAAACATAATTTCTAAAATTAAAACTAGTACGTTTAAAATGTTTACTTGTTTATAGGAATTCTGAACAAACTTTAAAAAAGCTTTTGGAATCACTTCTGAGAGTCTGTAACTCCCACAAACCAACATTAAAAGTTCTGAGCAATACAGGTCATTCAACCCAATATTCCCTCAAAAAGCTATCAGACAGTAAGCACATTGTGAAGTATACATTTTTATTTAACATTCCTAAAATAAGCTGTATTTACATATTATATAAATGTATGAAGTCTTAATATAAAATAGAAAACTGCATTGACTGAGGAAATCACACTCCATATGGAGTTACTTACTGAAGACCATTTTTTTATGAAATTTTACAATAATTTATATAAATTATCTCTTCCAAATTAGATGATTTTTCTTCTTTTTACTAATTCACACAATTTTGATGACTTTACAAACAGTGGTGTACATTATAAACTTAAAAAAACAGTTACAGCATCTTCCGGCGCACAACTGGCTTTGGAAAATTAGACAGTCTTTTTTTGTTCTTTCTTAGAGTCTTCCCTGCTGCATCTGTAGTTTCTTTCTGTTTGGTTTTTGCTGCATCCACTGGAGTTCCAAAAGGAGAGATGAATTTTATTTCCACTTGTGGAGGTGACCAAGAACCTTCTTTCGTGGTTCTGAAAAGAAGGATAAGCATCAAATCAATTTTTCATTACCAACAATATTTTATCAAGGGAAGAAACAACATGCAATCACAGAATCAATTCCAAATAAAAATTCATGGGCTTCTTTGTAGACAGAATTGAGACAGAAAAATGACATAAATAAGGTTTGTTTTGCTTTCATTCCCTTTACTTGTTGTCAAAGGCCACTTCATGCCTTCTACAAGAAACTAAACTGTAGGAGTGTGGTTTCATAAAGTGGAATAAGACAGTGTAAGAGCATTGCAATGTCACCACTGCAATTAGTATCCACCTGCCCTTTTCTATCCCCTCTTTACTCCATTTCCATTAGAAAACCAAACCCTTAAATGGGGAAAAGGTGCCTATTAGATCAGCAAGATGGACAGGCAGATAGAGTCAGAGAAGAACTGTGCAGCCAACTGAGGAAGCAGTTAGGTGCTTAACAGCTGAATCACTATCACAATAAAAAAAAGCAAATAACTGTGCAAAACTTATTTCATACTTGCTTGCTTTCTTCATTTTTGATTTTGGAGTTCTACCTCTCTTCAATTTTTGCTTTTCCCCAGACTCTATGGATTTGGTATCCTCTTCCTCTTTAGCTGGAAGCTCCTACATTAAGGCAACAAAAATGTTACTCATGAACAAGTTAAGTCTACAGAATAATAATGTTTTTTTAATTAAGACATCATGCCAAAGTTATTTCCAAAAGCATTAAGTACCCTTTGTTTGCAAAAACAAACTTTCTACAACAAATTATTTAACCATCCCAAAAGTTCAAATTCCGAAATTAACAGATAGCATACCAAGTAAGTTTAAAGACAGTCACTGTTGATTTGTAAAAGCAAAACAGTATTTATCTTTACTTACATAGATTCAAACCTGATTTTTAGCTAGTTTTAATGAAGAAAAGCAATAATTTTTTTTAGCTGATTCATTTAAAGTTCTTTTTAGATAAGCTTCCAATGAAAAAGGCAAAGAACTGCAAAGTACAATCTCAAAAAATGGTAGAGAACAAAAATCAAGAGCATGGGACAACTGGTTTTTACTTACTGGTTCTTTCACAATTCGGGAAATGCTAGCTACATTTTTTCTCCTCGACCTCAAAAGAGGAGGTGAAAAGACAAATTGAGAAGACAAATCCGGATCTAAATCCTTAAACTGCACAGGATGGTCTGCTTTTCCAGCTAAAATGACAATGCATTGTTAGCATGCACATGTTATACATGAGGGACAATAGTATTAAATTACAGCTGATAAATAAGAGCAAAATAGCTTCTCAAAAAAAGGCCCAATCAGCTTTATAAACACTTCATGCAAAGGCATTTTTCCCACAAGAACTGCCTCTTGGGATCCGTTCATTTACCATTAAATTGTGAAACAAAACTAAGCCAGTGTAGTGATTTTACCTGCACTTACATAAACAAAGATATTATACTCCAGAGACCTCAACAGTCCTTACACATCTCAAAAAACTGTATCACGTACTCTAATTAAGACTCCCATGTACACAAATTTCACTGACAAAGTATACAGCCTTGAGAAATAATCACATAATTAAACAGTTGTATAGTCTGTTGCCAAGACGCAGCTCATCTGAACTTGAAAACTGAAAAGAATTTGGAAACACACATCTTTTATTTCTCTGCTGGGTGGAAGGGATGGTGATCATATATTCACAAGATTTTCAAAATCTCATACAAATGAAGTTCCTCATAAAAATATGGCTTAAATTTCATTTCACTGCTTAGATCGGCCTCACAATCTGTTTCTACCAGAACTAAGCAGGCAGTCATGCAGAGTTCAGCCAAAAGATGAATTGCCTGTTGGCAAATTTTTTCTTTGGCATGCTAACATTCTTTACAATACTCAAAGCCACCCTCAGATTGTCTTCTATGGTTTAAAGACAAGAAATATGCCCTATTTTGCACATAAACATAGTGCACCTACCTTCCAATTTCTTTGTCAGCTTTGTGAGAGGAGGAGAGAAAAGGAAAGCCTCATTTTCCTCAACAGACAGTTTCTGATGGATGGCAGTTCTGCGTGACCTGGTTCTTGTAACATGATCTGTCAGAGCTCTTGATGTCTGATCATGTCCTGATGGGTCTTCAAGCAGCAAAGGACTGCCAGCAGGTCCCTGGGAGGTCTCCTCAGACATTGATCGCCTCTTCCTGCCCCGACGCCCTGTCCTTACCGGAGTCCTGGGTGTGGCTGGCTCTTCACTTGGCTCTGCAGGTGTTTCCTCATGAGTATCCACTTTCTCTGGATTCTCGCGTGGTACTCTTCTAGTTCTTCTCTTAGGAGTATCTAGGACTTCTGCTTTCCCACCTGAATGGGCATCTTCCTGAGTAGAGGTAGACTCTGGGTCTGCCAAGAGACTTTGTGCTGCCTTCCTAGCACTTCTTCTAGGTGTGACAGGAAGTTTAACTTCTGTTTGAGGAAGCGACGATTTAGGTAGATCAAGATCAGAATTTTCTGAAACTTCTGATGTACTGATCTTTCTTCTTCTGCCTCTTTTAGTTGGCACAGGTAAAAGGAGTTGGTCACTAAGCTGCACCTCCTGATCCTTGACAGTTTCTTCAGTAAGCTGTAAATTCAAGCCTTTTAATTTTCTTGCATTTCGACTGGGACTGACTGCTGTTTTTACCTTATGATCAGTGTCAGTCTTGCCCGTTTCTGAATTTCCAGCTGAACTTTTTCCTCCTTTAGTTCTTTTGGAAGCAGAAGCAGCAATAACGCTGCCTTCAGCAACAGGTGTTTCCTCATGAGCCTCTTCTTGGAGTTCAGGTGCAGCTTCCTTTGCTCTCTTTACTCCTCTTCTGGGAGTAACAGCTACCGACCTCGTACTTGTTTGTCCATCAGAATGGCTGCTTTCTGTTTTTTCTAAATTAGACACTTTAGGTTTCCTACCTCTCCTAGGAGTAACAGGCATCACAGGTATTTGCTCCTCTTGAGTGTTCTCCCCTGTCTGGACACTGGGAGTCTCAGACACTTCTCTTGTTCGCCTGGTACTTCTCCGAGGAGACAGTCCAAGTAGAGCAGGGCTGTCTGTCTTCAGCAGCTGCTGAGTGCCTGCTGACAGAACACTTGGACTTCTACTCAGCTGTCCCCTTGTGCGTGTTCTTGGAGCAATGCCATAATGATGCCTGCTGGTCTCCTCTCCCACTGCTTCTAGCACAGGCGTTAAGGGAGCTTTTGCCTTCTGGAATCTAGTTACCTTTCTACCTATGGTTTCATGAATAGATTGTTCTACAACTTCAGATGTAAATTCTTTACTTCTTGTGTCTTTGATTACATCCAGTAAGTTCTCAGCAATGGCAACCTTAATAGGTTCAGGCACATATGGGAGTGACTGTGCAATATTTTGAGATTCCTGATCACCAGTTACAGTGGATACTGAGTTTGTAACATATTCCTGGCTTTCAGTATTTCCTAAATTGGTCACAGGCTTTTCTTCTGTTGTGTCATCTGGTTTAGAAGCATCTACTGATGTAGGGTCTCCCATCTCTGCTTCCCCTTCTTCTCCTTCCAAAACTAAGGTAAAATTACTCTGAGATAGAAAAAGGTCTCCATCTCCCTCAGCTGCATCACATTCACTATCTTTATTACCAGGCAAATCACATGCAAACTGTTGCTCTATATTTTCATAGTTATAATGAAGATTGCCTGATGGATCTAGTTCACTGTATGGTGTTGTTTCAGGTGCTGGTTCTGAGGTATCTTCAATAACCTAAAGTTAAAACATGTCTGTTAATACTTTATTCATTACCAGACTCATTTCACACTGACCTAGATGAAACTGAGGCCAGTGAAAAGCTGCTCTTCCTTTCATATCAGCCCTGAATGTGAAACATACATTGTACTCTGTACTACAGATGATTGTATTTAAGTCACAGAGATCAGAGCAGTCCCTATGTGCAAGTCACATGCTCTGTTTCTGATATTTCTGTTCATAACTAACAATTTGCCACTGCCCATGACCAGGGAGCAGTTTTCCAACGCAACGTGTGTACACAACCAGCAGTGACATCACATTGCAGAGCCCTCTGCACTGCTACACATCCAGAGTGACCCACTCTGCATCTGACAGGGTAAAGTCAGATCCCCAATGCTTAAAGCTTCAGTCATGATAGTTGTGACTGCAGCACTTCGTCAGAATGGCCAGGTTCCACATCCAACAACTCAACACTGCACTTTAAGGAGTCCCTTGGATTGCATGAGGTAACACATACCTTCTAAATACCTCCATCTCATGAAGAAATATCTTAAATGAGCTCACTACTGGGAATTCTGTTTGTGTTAAGGAACAAATAGTAAAGGACCTAAGCACCTATATCATTTTGAAAGTGAGTTTGGTTCCCACATCTTTTCATCATTTGGTAAATGGTCCCTAGTACAAAGAAGCTGCACTCTTGTAACTTTCTTATTGTCTTTAAAACTATTTAAGTCAAACAAAAAAGTCTGAATTCAAGTAAACCAATTTAATGCATAGCTACTTTTAAAAATAGTTTAGGCATTTATTTTGTTTGCTCTCAAAGACCTAAATCTTGACAGGTTCCCTTCATGTTATAGGAACAGAAAAGGCAGATCAGAAAAACATACCTGCCCTTACAACAGTGAGGTTTTAACTTGTGTTAAGCAGCTCAAGAAGTGGACACAATTTTTGAGTGCCACCTAATTGTCAGTAGAACAGGTCTGTCCTCAATTTGCTGACTGTTTTCTGTTTTGTAGAAAATGGGAAGATAGTTTACTTACATTAATTTTCTCAGTTTTAGGAGGATTGCTAGAAACAGGGACTTCTTCAGCTGCTTCACGGTTACATTCTTCAGGTAAATCCAAACACTTGCCCTCGAAGCGATTTTCAGATGGAATACTGACCACATCCTCACTGTCATGGATACTTATCACAGCTAGAAGAGATTCACGTAATTTTACCTTAACTGTTACATAAATTACAAAGGTTTAAGTAAAAAGAAGTAGCAGAGGAAGCAAGAGCTAACAATATGGTTCTCCATCCTGCCAGATATATTGGGTTTTCTCCAAAAGCTAAAACTATTGTGCTGGTTTTGATTGGAATAGTTAATTTTCTTCATAGTAGCTGGGGTACTGCTGTATTTTAGATTTGTGCTGAAGGCGGTGTTGATAATATAGAGATGTTTTAGTCACTGCTGCGCAGTGCTTACACAGAGCCAAGGCCTCTTCTGCTTCTCTCACCATGTCAGCAGTGAGTGGGCTGGGGGTGCACAAGGAGATGGGAGGGGACACAGCCAGGATAGCTGACATCCCCTAACATCATGTTCAGCATAAAAGACGGGGGAATAAAGGAAGAAGCAGGAGATATTCGGAGTTACGATATTTGTCTTCCCATGACCCATCTCCCTGCTTTCCTGGAGATGGCTGAACACCTGCCTGACAATGGGAAGTAGTGAATAAATTCCTTGTTTTGCCTGACTTGCATGCAACACTTTTGCTTTCCCTATTAAGCTGTCTTTATCTCAACCCACAAGTTGTCACCTTTAGCTCTCCAATTCTCTCCCCCATTCCACTGAGGGGAAATGAGTGGGCACCTGTGTGAGGCTTAGTTATCAACTGGGTTTAAACTGTGACAACTACAGATGTGGTACAGGATGCCGCCCCACAGCAAGAACGGAGAAAATCAGCTGTCAAGTCCAGAGACAAAAAGAAGAGGAAAAGGTGGCTGGAAAAGCACACTGGTAGATAATTTCTTCAGTCTGAATACCGAGGATGCACCATCTTTTAAAACAACAGATCAAGCAACAGATCCCATGGCACACAAATTGATCGTGGTGTACAACATTAAAAGAAGTACTGATTTTTTAATACTTTCAGTTCTACCAGCATCTCAGTATTTTGATCAAGAATGAGAAGATTCACCATGCACTTTCTACAAGGACTTTCTTAAAGGAGGATATTCTCTCTATAGTTTAATGAAAGTCAGCAGTAACATGCTACTGCTGTTTCAATCTGAGACATCTACAGTGGTATGGCAAACTACACATTTCACTTGAGGAGCTCTGCTACCTTAACACACAGAACATTTCCAACATACATTCACTGTCTGCCTCCAGGGATTCAGAGAGCTGTGGATTTGTTGCAACCAGTACGCCTTTTTCTTCTGATGAAGAGATCATTTCGGACTCCTGGTAGTTTACTTCACTTCAAGAACAGAAACAGAGAAATTCACCATAAAACTTCGAAACAAACCTGTAAGAGCTTTACAAGTTACCTTCTCACTGTAAAATCTTCACATTTCAAACCAGAAAAACCACAAGAAAAATTAGGAATTCCTCTTATCATCATATTCAATTTGTGATTTAATTTGTAATTCACTTTGTAAATCACTTTATGCAATGAACCAAGTACTTAATGTTCTTTCCAGCTATCTAACACTAGATAATAACATAACAGACTTGTATTAAGGAATAATATATTATTTGTCTTCTGTAGAAACAGGGCAACTACTGTAACAGAGGTCGGGAACCAACTGAACGAAAGTCTGTACAGGTGAAAGTTACCACTTGAAATTAAGGATTACCTCATCGCTAACATTCTGTCTTTATCACTAAGCAGCTGCAGCTTTTAAAGTATCTCCCGAGAAAACTGCTTCCCTTTCCATAAGCAAATAGATGTTAATTGAGCACACAGAGAAAACAGAAATTAGGTGTAAAAAATACTGTCAGAAAGCATTCAAACTCCAAAATAAACCCACTGCAGTTACAGGAATCTCAGGATTAATTCTGAACTACACAACTTTCAGAAACAAGCAGGGCTTATGTTCACCGTATCTGCTTAGCAACTCTCAAACTGTAACAAGGTCTATATAGACTGTCGAATGAAATCTTTATCATCATACTTTTGGGTCTGCAATGATTTGAGGAAAAAGGTTCAAATTGACAGCTAGTCTATGTGCATTACATTCATGCCAGATTATATTTGCTCACAGACAGAATGGAATAGACAGGCCCTTATATAAAAGAACACAGAAAAGAACTAATCCCAGGTCAAAATCAGTTTTCAAACACAGAAAAGGCAGCAGCTAGATGTTGTGTGAACCCAAAGATGTATCTGCTTCATAAGCTCACCCTTCATTCACAGCCCCAGAAGCAGAAGCCTCAGCAGCTTTAAACACCAACTTATCATCCTCAGGAAGGGTATGACATTCAACATTTGATTCTTCCACAAACCCTGCAAAAACGAAGAGATGGATGACTTCCTGTTGCACTCAACATCACTTCTAAACTGCTCATGTGAGTTTAAGGTGATCCTTTACGCATTTCATCCAGGACAGGGATTTAACAAAATAATGCTACCAAGACTTCAAATGCACAGAAGGTGCCTGTTCTTCTTTCCAGTAAAACAAGATGCCTGACGCATAATTTCAAACAACATAAAAAAACTGCAAACTACAGAAGTACCCCTAAAACATAACCAGAAGCCCAAGTTTTAAACATGTATTCCTCTCAAAACTCCCACAAATCACTGCTGCCTTTCAGCTGCAACTACACACAAAAAAAATGCCAGCCAAAGAAAGTATACATTCATAAGGTCCAGGATACCTAAAAAAGACTTAAAACATAGAGGTAATTTTAAAAGCCTAGGGCCTATGTGAAAACTCATCATTAACTGCTGCACTCATCAGTAATTTAATCTTTTTAAGACATCTGAAAAATTCAGAAACTTAGGTTATCACAGGATGAAACACACCTGATGCTTTTCTTAGCTCTGAAGGATCTGGTTGTTCCATCTGGAAAGGTTTATCTTCAACCATTTCAATTTCTTCCTCCTTCTCTGATTCTTGAACATCAGCAGTTTCTTCGGTGGAAGAATTAGCTGGTTTAGCAGATATAAAGATGACATCATCTTCAAAATCACCAGGTGATTTTGCATCATGATACTCCAATGTAGTCTGGTCTGATCTGACAGACAAGTTACTATTTTCTTTGCTGACATCCACTTTCTCCAAATCATCTCCAGGTATGCTTTCTGAAGACTCCTGCAATTCAGCACGATCATCCCCAGGAGTGCTCAGAGTAAAGAGCGGTGTTTTATCTCTACTTTCAGACCAAGCACCCTGCACCAAGCCATGATGATGCTCAGATGAAGCTCCAAATAGTGCTTTATCATCTTCTGTTACCTAAAAGAAAAGTTCAGATCAGCAAAACAAAAAACCCAACAACTACTTGTATTTCCAAGTTATGTGTGTCCCCTTAGTAAGGCAATAAAAAAAAAAATTTCTTTCTAGCACTATCTTAGATTTAACACTGAGTGTAAAAATTAATCGCACTTTTGACTGCTTATTGAGTTTCCATGACATTGAAGAATTGAGATGAAGTCTTTTAAGTGCTTGCACATAATGTCATCTCAAGGCTCTTCACTGGGTTTAATAGCGCATTTTCAGGAAGAACTTTGCCGAATAAAATCCTAACTCAGGATTCTTTGTTTTATGCTTGCCATTTCAACACATTTGCACTACTAAAATACACTGGTGTGCACTCTGCCTGTGGCATGGAACGAGTAAATTAATCTGGCCACAGATTACTAAGAATTTCTTTTAGTAGAACAGAAATTATTAGAATAATAATTAATAGAAACTATTAGTAAGAATTTCATGCAGGAGAGCACCTCTTGCTATAGTTGAGTAGCTCCTTTTAACATAAAAAAAGCTCACACAGGAGGCAGCAGCACATGCCCCTGTTGTGCCCCTGATTTGGGTACACTTCGCTGGCAACTGCCTGTTGGGGTGAACTGTGGAATCCAGCTACATAACAACTGCAGGAGCAGAAGGGGCCACAGTTCACCAGAAAGACCCACTGCATTTGAAAACTACACAAATGCTATCCCTAGTGCAAGGTAAGAAGCAAACTTGAGAACTTTAGGGCTCAGAGAACAGAAAACACTACAGCTCTCTTCATCAGGAGTCTCTTTTTATAATAATTTCAGTAAACCCAACATTTTGCAAAAAGATAGGTTGTAAGTCAATGCAGCTTTATGACTTGTGCTGCTTTCTCAGATGTTCAATTTGCAAAATTTAACAAACCCAAACAAGTGGGTCAATCTATATTCCTTTCCTTCCTGCAACACCACCATTTGAAAAGGTACAGCTGAAAGTTGAGCTAACATTCTGAACCAGAGGTCCTAATAACATCTGAGTAAAAATCACGAAGGTCCCTGATGTTTCTTATGAATATGTTCCTGCAGGAACACAATGTTACAGAAGGTCTAGCATAACAATCTTTTTTTGACCAAACTCTGCCATTCTGATTCACAATCCAGATTCTCAGTTTAAGGAATTTTGGCAAACTTTGAAGTCTAAATTAAATCACAGCATTATCTGCAAAACTCACTAACTGCTGCCCAGCTTACCCCAACAGTCCACTTCACATTCGAGTTCTCTTCCCTGAAAGATATTCTAGGCTCCTTTGCTCGTAGAGGAGGAGTAACTGATCGTCCTGGGGATGCAGAGGGAGTTGCAAGGGGTGTAGTGCGAAGGCTGGACCTGAGAATAGACTGAGGAGTAAACCCAGGAAAACCAGAAGATGTGGCCAAAACTTTAGCCCTCTAGGAAAAGAAATAAAAACATTTAATTTAAAACCGGTTAAATCTTCAAAACAGTAAAGTCTGCTTAAATTACAAAAATTAAATTGGCTTAAATTATTAAATGGGCTTATAGCAGCAGAGAGAAGGAAGTTTTGCCTCTGCAGAGTTTTTAAAAAATTATAAACATTTTAAAGACAAAACCCCATGTTTTTTATATTTCTCTTGGTTTGTTTTTGTAATGCCAACAGAAAAATTTATTTTTCGAAATTACTTCAAGAAATAAGGATATGACATCTTGTTTTCTGCAAGAAAACATTATCCCACTAATTTTTGCAATTTCCACACTGCTCTTATAAAAGGCATACAACTTCACCTTTACTCAGCACAGCAGCATTTTCAGTCGCTGCATCCCACAGCAATTCTGCAAAGCAACAGCCACAGCATTTTTTCTCACTAATTTATCAGCTGCACACAAGAGGAAGTGACACTGCTGTAAAAATACCTACACAACTTCATGTAGAAGCATTCAGCTGTTCTTAACTCAGATTATTTTACAGTATTGAAAGGGTTTCAAGAGAGGACGATGAAGCTAGTTCATCAATATGGATGGTACTTCATAACAAGAAAAAGGTGCAAAGATGGAGTTGTACCATACACTAAAAATACATATAGTTCACAAAGTTATGGGACAAGCTGTCCACGGCAATCAGCTGAGAACTAAAGTTTCCCTCTTCAAAACTGTTCCCACCTTACTGCCTCTAAAAGAGCTGTGTATACAACAGCCACACGCATACTGAAAATATCAATCCAGAAGTGCATCTGCTCGATACTTCAAAGATTTCACTTCAAACAAATCTCCGAAGTTTTTCATTTGGTTGGTTTCTACTGACTTTTTCAAATACAAACCTTGACCACAAGAGGAGTCTCCAGTAAATTCAGCTCTGATGCTCTTGGAAGACGTTTTTGGGAGCTGGAGCGATGTGTATTTGATCTCAGGGGGCTGGATGCCACGAAAGAAGTAGAAGCTTGGCATGGGAACTGCCAGCTCTCATCCTGTGCCACAGAGCAGGAAGGAACAGGGCGAACCACCAAATCCAGCAACCTGTTAAGATACACAATTTAAATGAGGAATATAGATAAATAAATGAAAAAATGTCATACTGTGATCATCTTAAATGATGTAGAACAAGAATACTGAATTAACAAGAAAAGCAACCTCACTGCTGGGGTGATATATTAGGCCCACGTGGAAGTGACAGGTGCTCTGGGGCATGTTTTCATTTTTTCTTTACATTTCATACCTATTTCCTAAATCCCTGCCTCTGACATAAGAATCACCCAATTTTAATTTGCACAAGTGACCTAATTCTACACAGTGGAGAAAACTCATTCACATTTCAATGCATTGACCATTTCAACCTCTCCACTTAATTGTGTCCCTAAGTTGACTTTTTCTTTGAGAAACAAAACTAAGTGCAACAGAATCCTTGGTAAACCAAAAAAGCATACACACACACATATATATAAGCATGACAAACAACATGTTTTTGAAATATAAAGTCTGCAGATCTACTATACCTTGAACATTTTTGAGAAAGTTTTGTAATAGGTGTCCCAAGAAATGCATCAGGCAACTCTGCCCCAGGGAGAGGACGTGTACTGACAGCTGGCTCGGTAGTTCTAGGACTAGAAGAAAAAGGAAAATGTAACTGATTTTCTATCCCACAAAGTGCAGCCATACCAGAATTCAATTTTATTTGACCATATCCCATGTAAGACAATCACCTGATAATTATAAGCCTCTTCGCCACTCTTTGTGAGTCTGCTAATTTTTAAATAACCAAGCAGGAAGTGGTAAAAGATTACTATGTGATCACACAAAGAAGTCTACCAAAGTCTGTAAACCAACAGCTTCATGACAGGTTGAGTTTCAGCTGTCTTAAACACTGAAAACACATTTACCATCCTGTAAATACATGTATTTGTAGAGAGATTATCGCAGCAGAAAAATCTCTCCAAATGCTACTTATGATTAATTATTAAATGTTACATAGCCTATATAAAAACAAAGCTTTATTCACATGCACCTTCCCACCAAAAATTAAATAGAATTCCCTTTCTTTCCCCCTCCCACTCACATTCTCTCTCTCTCCACCTCCTCCTCCCTCCTTCTCCAAACATGTAGCCCAAGACTAACCCTTATAAAAGGTTGCTTACCTATCGTATTGTGAGATATTTGTTTTCTGCTCATTTCCTAGCCATACTTCTCCAATTTTGGACAACACTTTACTGATGAAAGTTGCTCTTGTATTCACATTTCCTGCATTAGTTTGCCTTGTTACTGTTGATAATGGCTTTGGCCTTGGGACTGTAAAGCAAGAGAGAAAAGTATCAGCCTTGTGTAATCAAAGTGAAGGTTGGCTGTATGTTGTATTTCCCCCCTCTAAAATTACCTTCTCTTAAAACTGATGAAGGCAAACGGTAGGGCTTGGCTCTCTCTACTGCCAGCTTCCTTTGAACAGTGGGAAGGATCTTGCCATATTGATCTAATAGAGAATTTCTAGTAACTGCTCTCTCTCTCAAGCGAGGATCACGATCATTCTGACAAAGGAAATGTGTAAAGTAAGATGTTAATGATTTACCAGAAGTTCATTGCACAGAACTATCTCTGCTCTTTTGAACTAGGGCCTCAATTTGCTCTGCCGATACAGGAGAACATATCCACTGCACAGAGCCACAGCAAGTTCCACCCAGGAGCACACACCAATTTCACCTGGTGGCTTTTAGCAAAGTACAAGGAAGACTAGTTAAAAAAACCAAAACATTAAAACCCCAAACAATCCCAAAGGTCACAACTAAAACCCACAAGGCAAATTTTACCTGTGGAGCATCTACACTGCTCTCAGGTAAAAGCAAGATACAAGACACAGCATACAACATACTCTTCATTCCACAAAAACAAGAGACACAAATAACTTCCATAGTCTAAGCCATACATAACAGAGGGATCTGAGGAACAGAATGAAAAGACAAGATACATATTTACTCCTCAGATGCAAACAAACGTTTAACTGGAGTCAACCAATGTCTGAAACACCTAATTCATAATTTCACACAGGACATCTATCCTTACCGTTAGATTGGCCTTCATGGACTGATTCAGCTGGAGTGCTGGGATGTAGTTGGCACGCTGCAAATGGTGAACTAAAAGGAATTCATGATTCTGAACACCAGATTTGGTCTGCAAAAACTTCTCCAAACACTCCTGTGAGAAATAACACATTTCAAAAATCTATTATGATTCTGCCTCTTCTCTTGCCAAAGAGAAGACTAGGACTTTTTGGTTTCTTCTCCGAACTCACTTTTTCCGTGTCTGTGAAGGGCAGCTTCAGCAAGTCTTCCATGAGCCCCATCTCCTGACAGATTTCATACATGTGCTTTAACAGCTCTTCTATGTTTACCTTCGTGGTGTGCTGCTGCAGCAGACCCCAAGCCTCCACCATGCACCTGCAGTTAAGTGTTTGCACATGGAAAGGAATAGCAACACTAGAGCCAAAAAGATGCCCCAAACGATGGTATTCATGCAAAGGAAATGGAGGGGAGCCCAAAGTGGATCATCAGTTCTCCACATTTCCCAGGATCTGAAAGCCAAAACGGTGGGAGAGATTTCCTTACCTGTTGGACAACAACACGGTGAGGAACAGCCGCACTTCACTGCTGCTGGACATCGATGGCTTCATCATCTGCATGTATCTGAGGGCTCGCCTGTGCTCTCCCTGGCACATGAGAGACTGAATTATCCTCATGTGCTGCCATGACACCGTTTTGATTGTAGCTGGATGGAAGAGCAGGGCCAGGGAATTCTGGAGAAGTTGAGAGCAGCTTCATTACCACAGATACACACACCAATGCAACAAACACAGGCAAAACTTTCTTCAGCAAGGCTG
The DNA here is from genome assembly GCA_013397895.1 of Origma solitaria. NCBI lineage: Eukaryota > Metazoa > Chordata > Aves > Passeriformes > Acanthizidae > Origma > Origma solitaria. The sequence goes on from VZRL01007080.1 coordinate 23,187, forward strand.
GAGGTGACTTCAACAAACTTACATGTCTAACTAGTAAAACCCTTGATCCTGAACATATTCATAGAAATTCTTCAGTATTTGCAGGAAAAGAATATCAGTCACACAGAACAAAGTGAATGTCTTAAAAGGAGCAATTCACATTTTTCTAAGTTAACAAAACACTACATACAAACATCCCTTTTTATAAATACATCACTAAATAATAATAAATAAAATCACTAAAAAATAAATAAATAAAATTACTAAGTAAGTTACAAACAAATTGATTCTATTGACATGGTGACAGGCAAAGAATAACCTTCAGAATCAGGAAGTACACCAATTAGGTTGAAACGTCATTTCTACAGCTTTCTGTCTCAAATCTTACTGTTATCATCATAGATTCCATGTATAAAGTACCAAAACACTGTTTTAGAAAGAGTGACCAACCCAGTCTACTTGAAAACCTCCTAACTTTACATGGCTTTGAAAATTAAAATATCAAGTATCATAAAAGCTGATTATTCATTTGCCTTAATCAATTTCTGTCAAAGTAGCTAAAGCAAAATTTCAAATCATAACTTATTGCTGAAGATGTCAGAGCAGTGTTACAAAAAAAGCTTCAATAGCTCCTAATACTGAAGTACCAATTTTAAAAAATATTTCTATTCATTACATCTCTGCACTGCCATATGTGTCTAAGTCACCTATTTCGTACTCACTTCATAATCATTGTGATCTAGAAGCCAAAACCCTTGAACAAGCTTAACAAGACCCCAAGGGATAGCAAAGGCAGTTGGAAAGGAGTCGATTGAAGTTTCTGTTTTATTTGGAAAGGAATGCATGATATCCAGCAGCAAGTAAATTGTCTGAGATGATCTAGTTAAGGCGAATAAATTTTTAAGACCAAAAATTTATCACATTACATTTAGCAAAACATAGTAATATAAAAATGGTAGGAAGCAAAACATAACATAACTATTATCACCTGTTATGTCAATAGTCAGGTCCTAACCACAAATCAACATTTGGAATAAACAGCCAGAAAGAAACACTTGTGGATTTCTGTAAGGCAATCAAAAAGGCAAATATTGGGTATTTAAATACTGCTGGTATAAACTCGGGCTCCTGCTTCAATGAAGGAACCACTTGAACATTCAAGACACTTGAACATCCAATGCTTAATTATTAAAGAAAACAAATTCTAGAGCTGTTATGTTTTCCTCATTCCCTGACTTCACAAAACAACACAAATTATAGTGCCTGTACAATACAACTTAGCACTGAGCGATTGAAACTGTGTTGAACACTATATGTCGATCCCTCACTCAAAGTGTCATCTTCCCTTTCTGACACCCTCCGTTAGGGATGTGTTCAAGTAAAGGAACTCGGGACTACAACCACTTTTAAACCTCTTGCTCTCCATGCTCCCCTCTTGGTTTAGCCAACAAAGGCAAGTCTGCATGCTGCAGAAGCTTAAAAATTAGGTTTCTGCTCAATGAATATTTTAAAAAAGCAAACACAGTTAGCTGGGCGGGAAAATGAATGATTTTGCCAAAGATCAGCTCCTGGAAAAACATTCTCACAAATCCTTTTGCTCTGAAGCAGCACATTGCAGGATACCATTCTAAAAGTCATTTGCTACAGAAAGGAGTGATTTAAACATCATACACTGTGTTAAATTTTATGAAAAATGAAGGGAGGTTTTTATCTTGAATTCTCCTTCGGGAACATGTTTGCTCACATTAGAAGAGAATTTACAACAAAACACTTTAAAAAATAATCAGAAAACTTCTAAACTAGAAGGAAATTAAGCAATGCTTCTGCCTAGGACATAACTCTATTCAAAATGCATTCACTCGTACTGTGTTTGAGGTGTAAATTAAAAAGCGTTTTACACATGCACATGACAAATAGGTAAGAACATTTAAGTGCACGCACTGAAGGAGTAATAACAAAAACTGGAAAGGATACAATTGCATGTTTGTTGCTTTCTTCAATGCTTTCTAGCAAATAGAGATCCAGCAGTGCCTGAAATGAAAGATTTAAAGGTTGTCTAATGCTCCTGACTTTCAGAATCATTGGCTTTAGGGGACTGATGCTGCTGCTGCTGGGGTTTTCAGTGAACTGAACACTCACATGTAAACTAACAGGTGGGTATTTCCCAGTGCCGCCTTCATCTCGCCGCCACAGCTTCTCAACTTGCTCTCCCAGCTGGGAAACCATTCCATCAATCATCAAGCAGTCAGAATCCCACTTTCCTCTACAACAAAAGGGAACCAGCGTTTGGACAGGTAAAACACTCAGTCTTTCACTCACAGCCTTTCAGTGTCACACATTTCTGAGTCAGAGGAAAGATGGTCATTAGGTCATAATGAATTAATAAAGGAGTCCAGAGCAGAAATCCAAGAGAAGAGTTGCCTTTGACCTTTTGGGTTTCAGGTTTTCTTTCTTACTGTGTTTCCTGTAATGCCAAGGAAGTGCAGACAAAGAGTTTTGACTGCAAAAATAACCATTCTCACACAGTCTAACAGTGGAAGCTTTCTGGAGATTTCCTGCAAGTCTTACCTTGATAAACGCTCGAGTTTCTGTCGGTGACCCGTATAGTAGCTCTGAATCAGAGGGTAATTGTAGAAAGGTCTAGACAAATGCATATGGTCATCTAAAGGCAATAAGGTAAAAGCAAGTTAAAGAAGCAACACCACATTTTTCAACTAAAACTTCAGAATATGAAAGTCAGATGGCAGAAGTCACACAAGCATCAAGAAGCCTCCAGTTCTCTAAGACAAAAGGCTCTTGTCTCAAGATCAGTTTCAAGTTTGCAGTTGATGCAG
>VZRL01007090.1:0-47414 GCA_013397895.1 Origma solitaria
CAGCCTCAGGGATTCCATGATTCCAAGCATATCACGTGCCAGGACACAGACATGCGGGATCCAGGGATTTGGATGGTTCTCTTGCAGCATTTAAAACGGTGCTGGCAGGGACACTTTTCCTGTCACCTTGGTCCTGTGGATCCTCCAGGGACTCGGCTGCTCCTGGCCGCGCTCATCCGAGAGGAGATTCCTTCCACCTGGGCTAGATGGGAGCAGAACAGGCAGTCCCTCAGAGCTCCTGTTGCATGTTCAGTGCTGCTGGGAAGATGAAAAGCCGATAAAAGCCCCAAGCCAAGGGGACCGTGTCCATGTTTACAGTTGCAGACGCTGGAGATCCGTGGGGATGCGGGGCACGGCGCCAGGCTCCCCGCAGCTCCGAGCCCCCTGTGGGAAGCTGCAGCCCCGTTCCACTCTGATTTCAACCAGCAGGAGACTTGCAGTGAATTTATTTGAATATGGGCCCCCCAAAGGCATCTTCAGTTCGTAAGGAGGATGGGTATTACCAGGCACATTGAATACAGATGAGGAGGAAGTCTCATTAAGTCAAGGACGGTTGACACTTTTCCAGATCATCAGCCAAATGTAGATGTAGGGAGATGCTGGAATATTTCCACTATCAGCAGGCTCCAGGAGTTTAAAATGTGGCTATTTCCTCCCTCCATCGCAGGCTCGTGCTTGCCTGTCACTGAAGTCTTGATGGACCCACCGCCCCTGTGCTTGAGGGAAGCCAAGAGCCACAGGAACAAACACATCAAACCTCAATTTTGTCCAAAAGCTTTTCACCTTTTTACAGAGGACAAGGAGGAAAGCTTTGAATATAGAATATGAAAGTGTTTGGAGACTCAAAAGTCCTGAATGCTACTGAGTAAATCAATTTTTATTTCTACATGCAGTGCTAATGCCCCATCCACATCAAGCTGAGCACAGCAGAAAGACTTTTGAGGGAATCAAAAAGGACTCAACTGACCCAAAATCTTCTATAAAAGTTTCATTTTCTGTGGAGTTTTTTCAATGGGAAATAGTAAAAGAAATTTCTTTCCGCATGTTTTAATTAGGTTCTTATTAACACCACTTTCCTCTATGGAAAAAAGAAATAACACATCAAACTGAAGGAAATGATCAGCTTAATCCTTTTTTCACAGAATTATTTAGCTTGGAAAAGACCTCCAGGGTCATTGAGCCCAACTTTTGGCCAGACACCCCCATAGAGCTAACAGATAGTTATTTCCTTCTGTTTGGAAATACTTAATGGGTAATTTTCAATGTTTTATTTTTAATTTTTGTTTTGGAGGCAAAAGGTTGGGTGTTGGTTTTTTGTTTGGTTTTTTTTTTTTTTGGGTGGGGCGTTGGTTTGGTTTGGTTATTTGGTGGTGTACTTTCTTAAAGTTTTTAATGTTTTATGGCTAGATTGGTGAGACATGCAGACTCTATGGGAAATAATTCCTTCACTGAGTGACATCTCAGCAACCTGCAGGTCTAGAAGAAGTACATACCTTGAGGATGTCTTCATTTGGTCTCTCCTGTTGGCCTCCCCAGAACTTTAGCCCCCGGGCTCAGCAAAGCTACGGACACAAGCGCAACTTGATCCATTTCAGGACACTCAAAGTACTTTGCTCACTTTGGTGCCCTTTCACAGCACAATTCCATTAAAAACAGCGATGAAACAACCATACATTGCTGCTGTTTTCTATTTTAGACCAACCTGAGCAGAGCACAAAGCAGGAACGTTTGCATTAGCAGTGCCCAGGGTTGGGAATCGCGGGGCGTTCCCATCCTGCCCAAGCACCGTGAGCTCTGCTGCTGTCAGACCACGGCTGGTGCCTCATGTTGGCATTAATTCGGGATGCTCTGCTCCGTGTTGCCGTGGTCAGGGCACACAGATGCGGCCAGAACACACACAAGGAGGCACTTAGCAAGGCAGCTGCAGCGCTGTTGTGTTAAACCCACCGACTGTAGTATTCAATCATTTATGCTTTGGATAAAACAAGCAATATCACTTCTCACGGAATCACAAGATGCAACAAAGTAATACGAGCTGACAGCTCCCACGTAACAAGCTTTTTTTTCCTCTAGAGAAAGACCTGGAATAACTTTTTCCTCCCATTTTTCCTATTACGGAAAAAGTTGGGCTTTTTTTTCCCCCCAGTCCTTACGCAAGCAACGAATTTCCATAAGAGCTGCTCCCAAATGGACCAAAGATCCGTTCCTAAGGAGGAAGTAAAGTAACGTCAGCGCATTTCTTCTGATCCAAAAAAATATTGAAGCTGAACCAAAGCCTTCTGGTGTGAGATGAACCAAATGCTGAGAGTCCTGGGTGGGTTTGATTCAGAGCACTCAGGGCTTGCACCCTTCTGGCTCTTTGCTCCTTGGAGGCAAAAAAGGTGAGTGAACCCCAATTTTTTTCCAAAATTGTGAGACCCCTGCTCTCCTTTTTTCCCAAGGCACAAGAAGACATTACTCAGAGGATGGCACTGACATGATTATCATACTCAGGGAAAACCACAGCAAAAGGTGATGGAAGCAGACATCACAAATAAAGGCAGAAGACCCTTTTATTTCGCATAGACAAAATGCAAAGAGTGTCTCATTAAATTAATATTAAAAAAAAACCCAAATCAATCTCCTCACTCCACTGACATCACTCATCCTAATTAACAACAAAAAAAGAACAATCAAGGACCCATTTTCTAATTAAAAAAAAAAAGTGCAAACATGACAAAAGACTTTTTGTTTTTCCAAATCAATGTTCCTGTTGAATTCCCAAAGAGGGTGTTTTTTTTTTTTTTTTTTTTTTGTTATTTTTTTTTTCCTTTTTGAATCTTGTCTGATGGAACTTCCAGTTAAAATGTTTTTGTTAAGTCTCCATGCACTTCGTAGAAAATCAGTAAAAACACAAACGCTTGTGAAGATCAGAAAACTGGACTCTTTTACCCAAAAATTCAGATGTCCAGTCAGATGAAGCTCACACTCAGACAGAAAAAAAGCAAGAGAGTCTTTGCACTGTCTGTCGTTCATATTATTTTTTTTTTTGTCAAATATTTTGGCAATCTTCTTCTTTAATTATAAATATTGGAATTCAATAAAAAAAAGGTAGCTTTCATTGGATTTTTTTTTTCCAGTGTAAATATTTACAGCCACTGTCCAGCCATGCTCTCTTCGTTATACCAGGGTGTAAGATTTTGCGTAGGGATTGTTTCCTTTCAAGTGGCCCCGGGAGTCCAGCAGGGATTCTTGGGAGCTGCTCATTTTTGCTTGAGCCTGTCCTAGCTCAGCTCCTTCTCGCTGAGGTAACGTTGCCACAGCACCAGGTTGCCATGACTGGACATCTCTCGTGGAGGATGTCTCCATGGGGATCGGCTCCAGCACGGTGGGACGCTTCAAGGTTCGGCTTTTCTGTGGCTCCAAGCAGGCTTGCCCCAAACCCAGGTCTCTGCTCGTGCCCTGCACGCCACGGTTCAATAAAAAGTCCATCCTAAGGTAGGGTGGCAAATGCATGAGATCACCTGGGGAGGAAAAAGGGAAAAAAATGAGTCTTTGTTTTGAGTTGTGTGTTGTGTGATGCGCATCCGGAGGGAGCGACTCAAACTGATTTGGCCACCCAGTGGAGGATCTGTGATCAGAATTTATAATTGATAGATTATTTGTCAACCATTTACTGCACAATGATCTTACAGAGTCGTGCAACAAACTCCTTGTGGGCAGATCCATCAGAATTCACTATTAATATTTGTTTTCACCGTAGAATTACCACAACGAGGAATGTGTTGTGCTCTACATGCACTCACAGCATGAAAAAGATAAAATGAAAAGACCAGGAGCTTTCTCTCAAAATCTGAAAAGGTCTTGGTTTGCCTTTGTCAAAACTTGGAGAATATGGAGGCTCAGTAGATTTCCGTTTCTTATTTTCTATTTTAAATGGAAACCTTCACAATTCCAATTAACGAGCCTCAATCTTGAGCTGAATGACTAAACTATTTAAAATGGATGCAAGAGTGTTAAGGCTGTAGTCTTAAAGAGATTTCTGAATAAAACAGAAACATTCTTGTCCAAAATTTCACTGTCAACCGCCATCACTGTGTTTAATTCACTAATAATTTTTTACTACTGTGACCACCAAGATGCTTCTGGTTCTGTGGTAACAAAATGCACCCAAGCTCATGCATCAACCCTCCCCTCTGTTCTGTATTGTCAATAAAATCTCTTATTCATTATTTTCCCCCATTCCTGGGCCTCTTAGGCATTCATGACGTTCCTTCAAGGAAATGAGAAGCAATCAGGCACATAATGACATTCCCTTCTAAAAATGTTTAGAAGGTGTAACCTCACCTATGTATGAAAAAAAAAAGCACAGGAGCATCCAGAACACTATTTTCCCTTCTTTACAGATCTCTGCAGGTGTGCAGCTGCTGTTTTTTATGGCTGATATCAAAACCAGAGTCTCATCTACAGATGGGATGCATCCTGAATGTTTAAAGGAGGAGACTCTTGGCACTGCACCACCTGTGTAGCTCTCCATGAGCTATTTACAGCAGCAGAAATTAAGGCTGACCTGTGCCAGTGGCATAAACAAAAGACCAGGAAAGCAGTTCTTCATAATAAAACAAGGTCTAACAATTTTGTTTTTTCTAGCCCAGCTAAAAGCTGTCTGATGACCTAAAATAAAACAGGTCCCGTGCTTTCTCACAGAATTCAAGGCACTGCAAGTCTTACCTAAAAGACCAACAGCATCTGCTGCATCCATAATTCCAGGTCAGAGACAGAGAATTGCTGAGGAGTTACATTTGGCCAGAATCTCTGTTTATTCCTATAGAAATCCCCCAGGCACTGTGTAACACCATATGTTTTATTCTGGATGCGTCTCCAGCACAGACTCGCGGTGTTGTACCCCCGTGGAGTACGACGGGAGTATCTTGAGATGAGGCTGACACACACCGTGGAGTTGGAGGGAGAGGGGGAGGTTAGTGATGATAATCACACTGATTGCCTCTTGAAAAAGGAGTCCTGTTAACTTTAATTGGTTTTATTTCTTGGTTTGCCTCATTCTCCCACTGTACCTTTCCTGCCAAGCACAATGTGCACAGCAGAGCTGTTTCAGCTGAGGCAGCAGCGTTCTGCTGCTGGGGTGGAGGACATCAGGACATGGGCACAGGAGGAGGGAGGCACCAACTCAATGCCCTCAGCTGCAGGCATTGAGCCAAGCTGCCTGTGGGTGCTGTCCAACACCTTCCCCATCACCTCAGCTCTTTTGCTTCTGCGTCCCCTTGTCCCAAAATGCAGCTGTGGGGTTAGTTTGCTCCAGAGAGCGTTCCCCATGCAGGCAGGAGACAGCCAGGATGGGAAACACTCCCTGTGGCTGCGCCTTGTGCAGCGCTGCAGGATCCTAGAGAAGGAGCCCTGCTCCTACCCCGCTGCCCCGCAGTGGGAGAGAGACAGGAGTGTAAGAGCGAGTGTGATGCCCCCATATCTGTCTCTGCCCACTGATGAAGGGTTTGAGGAGCTCGGTTTGGCTGCCTTGGGTGTGGGGTTTCACTGTCAGGGCCCCAGGGAGGACAGGCAGCAAAATGCACATCTGAGATGGCAATAGCAGGCGTGAGAACTTTGTGACTATTATAATGCCGAAGTGATAATTTCTCTCTTGCCAGGCATGTTTGGAGTCAGAAAGGGGGTTCCTCTCCCACTCCCATGCTAAATAGGGGTCCTTCATCCCCAGCAGAAGAGGAATAATTTTTTTTTTGTTGAACCCAGTCCTGGAGCACCTCTGCTATGGAGATAGAATGGGAGAGCTGGGGTTCTTCAGCCTGGAGAAGAGAAGGATCCAGGGAGGCCTTGGAGCTCCTGCCAGTGCCTAAAGAGGCTCCGGGAGAGCTGGAGAGGGACTGGGGCAAGGGTATGGGGTGATAGGATAAGGAATAATGGCTTTAAACTGAAAGAAAGTAGAGTTGGATTATATGTTAGGAAGGAATTGTTCCCTGTGAGGGTGGGCAGGCCCTGGCCCAGGGTGCCCAGAGCAGCTGTGGCTGCCCCTGGATCCCTGGCAGTGCCCAAGGCCAGGCTGGACACTGGGGCTTGGAGCAGCCTGGCACAGTGGGAGGTGTCCCTGCCATGGCAGGTGATTGGAATTGGGTCATCTTTGCCATCCGTTCCACCCCAAACCACTCCACGTTTCCATTTCCCACAAGAGCCAGCCTTTTCCCAAAGGTGCTGTCACCCCAGCACTGCCTGCAAGGGGCTGCCAGTGCTTTTTTCACACCAGCCAGGTCATTTCACCCCCACTCCTTCCTTCTGCCGCATATTCTGCTTTTTGGTTGACTTTCCAGGAAGGAGCTGGTGCGGAGCAGCAGCTGGAGCGTGGCTCATTGGCAGCTCCCCGTGGGTACCTTGCGGAGCTGCTCCTGTGCCTTGGCACATTTGCTGCTTCTTGAGAGCCACGGATATGAGTGGACTATAAAAAAGATGAGCATTGAACCTTACAGAGATGGAGGCTGGTTTTCAAGCTGCTGTCTAGACATTTCTCAAGTGTATTCATGAGCTTCAGGCTATGTAAAAAAGACCTTTTTCCCCCCCTCCTTAAATCTACATAAGAAAGCATAGTCAATAATCTGTGTAAACAATATGCAGTCATTTCACTGCAATTTTCTAAATGTCTGGGGGCAAAGTTCCAACAGGATTTCAGTAATGAGAAACCACAGAGTGTAACTTGCTCTCCAAAGCTGGGTACTCAAAGCACAATCTCCGTCATGGCTTATGCGGAGCCCTCATTATTTGATGTGATGTACACATTTTCCCATCATAAAAAGTGCCAGTGCTCCTTCTTATCTGCGAGGAGCATCTCTCCCTGCGACTGCTTATAAAACAGAGCACATTATTAACATCGCTGGAAAAGAAAAAATTTTGAGAATGGAACTTTTTCTTCTGTGCTAGGGTTGAAACGGTCTCACAGGATAAAAAAAGAAAAAGTCTTTGATTTAGAAGAACTAATGGGTTTCTGACTTGAAAACACAGTCTTTGAAATATAACCACAGGGGTTCACCTTTGCCATTCTTACATCAATTCTGAAGGTATTTTCGAGCAGAAAAAAGGCTTCTTGCTGTATCTATGGGGTTACTTGGGAAGACTTTGGTTCTTATCCTCTGGACACAACAGTGTAGGCATTTTTTTGGTTTCTTGCTATTCGTCTGAATGATGTTTTTTTCAGGCAAAGCATTACGAAGTTTCAGGATGGTTCATTGCCTTTGATGCTCTAATTACCTCTTTTCAGCTGTGTTTGTGCCTTATTAGTAATGAAAGCAAACCTTTCAAGTGCATGAGCACTGCAAATGAGCATGTTTAATAATTCATGCATTTTGGCTTAATTAGTACAAAAGACATTCTAAAACTATAGTTTTCTGATGCATTTTTAAAAATGGGGTTTGGACTGGATGATCCTCAGAGGTCCCTTCCCACCCCGACCCTTCAGTGATTCTGCAGTTTTTAAGAAAGAAGAATTTGCTGTTAGAAACCTTGAGTTTGTACAGACATAATACACATCCAGTCAAATCTGAATGCTGCAATTTAAGCCAGAGCTACCTCAGTTGTTTTTTTTTTTTTTTTTTTTAATGGCCAACCCTCTAATGAATTATTTAGTATAGTACATGTAAGAAAATGTTAGTTTGGATAAATATTTGTAAACAAATGCTGAAAATCACTTACTGTGATATTTACCATAAGCAACATGAAAAAGGGAGTATTTTCTGACTTAACGCAACACTGAATAAAAATAATTTACCCTTATTTCAGTACAGCTAAAACACTTTGCAGAAAAACAATAGACATTTTTAGCCTTATTCTAGAGGTCAGCTTCAGGTGTGGGAAGGGTTGAGATAAATTTGACAGGCTACATGCAGGGAAAACATCATTGCTGAATTTTTCTTGGATTTTGTTCAAGATAGCTGTCTTGTCTGCAGAACTAAACCAAGCTGAGAAGCACTCCTTTCTCCCAAAAGATTTACCTCATTCCTCTTTCAAATGCCAGAGAGCTTCCATGGTTTTTTTTTTTTTTTTTTTTTTCTTTCATCTACTCTGGGAAAAAAAAAATCTAAGGATTTGTGCTATTTTCAATACAAGGATCATCACAGACTGCAAAAAGGATGCTCTTACCAAGTTTTTACAGGAGAGCTCTGTGCATTTTCTCATGAATCAGAACCTCCACTAAAGCAAAAGCAATTTGTCTTCACAACACTCCAACAGAGATACCATCAGTGACGGTGACAGCCTGAGGGTTTTGAAGTTTTGGTTGCCATGTGGAGGAAATTCCGTGCTATTTGAGAGATTATCTGATAAAATTTTGTGGAGTGGGGCTGGTGACTATGACAGGGTGTTTTATTTAACAGAGGCAAGAATAAGACTGCATGAATAGGGCATTCACACATCTGGCTTCAAGAGGAGAGTGGGTAAAAAAAAAGCTGGCAGAGATCTCTCTGGGATGATCCCATGGGATCAGGAATCATGCCAGGGTTGAATCCATACAGCCCAGGTAAGGTGTTGATGTAATTATGTAGATTTGGGAGCAGAGAATGGCCTTGTGCAGTGCTGGGGGTGTAGAAGTGATGTGGAGTCCCATTCTTGGCTTGGAAGTGGAAGCACTGATGGGATATTTTGTTTTCCTTTGAAGGGAAGCAAAGGAGGCAGAGCTGCTGATGTAGTTCTAAGCTCAGGTTTATGCTGATTAAAAAATTTAGTGGGTTTTTCCAGCTCACTAGCACAGTAAATAAATCAGTGGAGCCTTTGCTGCTGCTCACAGGCTGTTTTTCAGGGCAAAGACTGCCCACAAGGAAAAACTTGCATTAGAAACGAGGAAAGAGCGGAGGATTTGCAAGGTCAAGGTGGGAAGTTTGCTGAAAAAGAGAGTGTAAGTGATGCTTTGTCACATCCAGAACTGACACACCATTAAAAGTTAGCAGGCAGAGCTTTCTTGGACAGCAGCAGCTTGGTCTGAAGCCAGGCTGATAGCAGCAGTAACATTTCTCACAATTGCTGCTGTCAGGGTTTGAGACCTGCTGCTGCTCCCTCCCTGTCCATCTCGTGTCCGTGGATCCTGCGCCGCGCCCGCAGCGATTCCGCACTGCGCACCGGGGGCACACCTGCAGGGCTCTCAGCACCCTGCAGCATCACTTAATGAGCAATAAAGCCAATTATTTGGTTACCTTGGCCCCGTGTCCTGCTCAGCCAAGCAGGGGAAGTAAAGAGGGTCAGTCCTGCTCCTCCTTGCTCGGCTGACGCAGGTCCGGGGTTCTGCTCAGTGGGGAACTGCCTTCCCAATTAATTGGGGAATTGTTTTCTTGCCGTAAAATGCCACGGGTGGAGAGTAAAAATTCCTGAAGTGTGCTCTGAATGCCAGGGCACAACTCTCTAGAGCCAGGGTTGATCAGTAAAGGAAATGGAGGTGGAATTTCCACATGCAGATTGCTGAGTGGCCAAATGAATGAGAACCCCAGCTCAGTCCCCATTGACAGGAGCACACCATGATCAGCACATTCAGGAGCTCACGGGCTCCTTCTGAGGCCAGTGTTTCAAGACAAAACCCAGATTTAATGATTCTCTAAGGTGATCCAGAATAAATGGCAGGAGGTCTGAGAACTTGAATGATGCTCTCAGGAGCAGCCAGGCAGCAGAAGGGGAAAGGAAGGAGGCAGGAGACAGGGCACAGCTTTCTCATTAGTGGAAAAGCTGCTGTGAGAGCAGCCACGTGTTCTTCCCTTCTCCAGAGCAGCTTCAACCTCTGCTCAGGTGCCCAAGAAAAATGATTGAAGTGCTCAGCATCTGGGGGGCACTTTTAAACTGACAGAATGCAGGATTTTGGACAAGGCCAAGGTGTCTGGGTGCATTTCAGCTGCCAACCTGCCCTTCCTGGCTCCCTGACCCACAGCAGCACATCCTCTGGGCTTCTCACTGCATTTCAGCAGGCAGCAAAACACCCCACCTTTGTTCTGTTGATATTTGGGATCACCAAAATGTTAGAGAAATAGCCAAGTTTCCCATTTCTGGATGGAGAAATTAGAATTCCCTGTCACCTCTGCAGGGCTGTGCTTTACAGCTGGCACCTTCTTCACAAAAACTGCACCCTCATAGAGGCTTTGGAGATCTATAACACCCAATTAAATGTCTCACGTTGCAGTCTGCTAGAACTGGCATTTTCATAAAAATACTCAAAATACCAGCTGTGATTCACAGAGCAAAAATAAAAACAACAGTTGCTGTTGACTACAATCGTCAGAATTATCTCTTAAGGAGCACAAGCGTATCAGTAAATCTGTAGTTCAGGAGCCAAATTTTCCGCTGCTATAAATCAGTGGCTCTATTGATTTCAGCAAGACTATAAATTGATTTCTACTTACTGGAGATTAGGTTTAAGTGACTGAAAATGAGGATTCCGACTAATGTGGATTTTGAATTTTTTTTTTTTCAAGGTGATTCATTTTGTTATTTAGATTTAAGCCTTCTGATTCCAAGAAAAAGCCTTTGATCAAGATGTCTTAACGCAAAAGCATGACTGGTATAGCTGAACTGAGATCATACATCTGAACTACATGGACAAAACAGAATCTGCAGCTGCCTGGGAGGATGGCAGGAGTCTTGATTATCGCATTGTTACCTCTTCCTGGAAGATCTAATGGAACAGGAATTGAAGCACGTTTCTGGTTTGCATTTCTCTAAGCAGAACTTTGGTCTTTCATACAGTGCTGCACTTTTAAAAGACCTGGCAGATGCTTTGTCCCTTTCAGAAGTAACTTTAAGGAGAAATGACGTATTTTTAAGGGCTTCTCTGACACTGAGCTGAGTAAGGAAAGAAAAATTGATTAGCTGCAGGGGTCAGATAGATTGAGACCCTGTGGATATGCCACGTGGATGTCCAGCCTCACAGGGCTGGTGCACCTGCACCACTGATCCCTTCCTGTTTGGGTTTAATGAGGTGTCTAAGTTATAAAAACATGTAAAAGGGGCCTCACTGTGTAAATCAATACCCACTGCAGGACTCAAGCCAGCAAATTTGTCAATAAATAATGAAATGGTGATAGAAAAGGTGATTCTAGGAGCGCTCCTTTTCCGTCTGCGCCTTGTCACGCAAGCAGCTTCATGCATTTTTAAGGATGTTCTGAGACAGCACTCTCCTGCCCAGTGGCTGGGAAAACTTGGAAAACCGTGCTGAAAACCTCGGTGACGTGCCTCTTGTTACCAAGGCTGGAGTTTTAAAACTCATTTTCTAGTCCTGGGTGCAGTGAACAGAAACTGTTCAATTCTACATCGCTTCAGCTGAGGGTTAAATCGATGGTGACTCCATGGAAACAGGTTTATTCCTGAGATGTGCTGGGAGCCAGGATTCAGCACAGAGGCTGGAGAGGTGAGCAGTGTTCAGGGTTCACTGGAATCAGCGGGAGCTGCTCTGCTCACCTCGCCAGGCTCTGAGCCATTCCCGTGAATTCGGGGATGAACCTGACCGTGCCACGGCAACGGGAAAGCAAAACACTCTGCTAAGAGAGCCGGGCAGGCCAGGCTGCAGCAGGAAAACAAATATCAGCACTGCCCTGCTGCTCTGCTGGACTGGGGGGGATTGGTGTAACTCAGTCTCGCCATGTCCATCAGTCTGAGTCGCCTGAGTGATGCTGACGAGGTGCATCATTGCGTTTTTGTTAATTAATCCCCTGGGAACAGAGGTTCTCACAGCTCTCGCATTTAAATGAAGGATGCTGACACAATCCTGAAACACATCTGCAGGAACAGAGAGCTGTGCTTTAAAGCCAGCACAGAAAGCTCTTTCATGGATGGCACAGACCCTCACTACAGTCAGGCTGAGACTGTGCTGTTAAAACAAAAGTTTGTTTCTCTAGTGATATGATTTCCTACTTTAATTTCCAAGAAGAGCACAAGCATGACCTTTCTCGCAGGTAAGATTTGGTTTCCATTTTCAGGTGTCGCAGTGCCAGCTCTCCTGTAGAGCTCAGATTACACTCAGGTCCTCTTGGCACGGGGGAAATAACAGAGCCTGGAGTCGGGAATGGCTGTAATTAAATGAGGAATGGCTGGAAATGTCTGCAAGGACCTTAAAGCAAGGCTGGATCAGTTCTTGTCTGTGTGCAAACCACTGCTACTGGTTACCTTGAGCTGCCTGGCAGCACAAATCACACCCACTGTGTCTCAACGCTATCAAGGTGAAATTATTTGGCATTTTCAAAATTAAAAATCTAATTTTTGTGGAAGCGAGGTTCAAGTTAGGGACATGTAAAAGAGCTGCTCTAAAGGTCTGTTGTGTTAATTGAACTGGATGCAGCATCTATGGTTTGATTTGGAACTTTTGCTGGTAGTTTTAGCAGTTTAATGTTGAAGTTATGAGTGTAAGAACAGGAAAGTAGCTGAAAATTTACTGATAAATGTAATCCTTGCTTTAGGCATAAAACTCTTTAGTAACTACAGCTCAATCAAATGTCTCTCAAGCTACAGAAAACATGGGTAGTCTACTTTAATAGCTCCAGTTTTTATATATATATGGACCAAAAGCAAATAATCAGCTTTAGAAAACCAAAATTAAATTAATATTTTAAAACCTCCCACTTTTAATAAGGAAGATCCTGTTGCTAATCAAAAGATAGGAAATGGGCATTCTTGGGGACAGGTTTTCCTTATCATGCAACTTTTAGTTTAGAAGAAAGAAAGAAAAATCCCAAGAGTATTGTGATCCAGCACAGTTTGGGATACTGTACTTTTCCAAAGTCAGTGTTAATTTTCAAATCAAAATAAAGAATAAATTAGGAAGCAATAGGAAAAGGTATTTGTGCTTCTATGCACTCCTCACAGAGTCTTTGAGGAATTGGTACCACTTGTTTCTCTCTAATTAAAAAAAAAAACAAACTTCTTAACACCAGTACCACTGATTCATGGATGACAATTGTAAAAATAATTTAAAATACTTGTTCCTCTCCTCTAATTAAAAAAAAAAACCAACAACTTCTTAACACCAGTACCAATGATTCATGGATGATAATTATAAAAATAATTTAAATTACTTTAATCATAGATTCACAGAAGGGTTTGAGTTGGATGTTAAAGGTCATCCAGTTTCAAATCCCCCAGGTTGCTCCGAGCCCCATCCAGCCCAGCCTTGGACACTTCCAGGAATGGGGCATCCACTGTTTCTCTGGAAATCCTGTTCCAGTGCCATCAATGACTTGAATTTAGCTTGAAGACATCTTCTACACTACCTAAAATGGAACTTTCACATCACGATTGCACGGAAACCTTGAGCAGCTGCCCTATTTAAACCCAAGATTCTCACCAGTATTGTTTTCCTTTCTGATCTCAGAATGTTTCAGCTTCTGATGTGAACCTGTTTAAGTTCATTTTTATTGTACTGGCAAGGTTAAAGAACTTGCAGTGTGAGCCTTCCTGCCTGTAAATCCACCGGAATAAAAATGAAAGCCAATGATATCAACTATGTAGTCACGTCAAATTAAATGCAGAATTAAGTGGTTTTCATCCCTGCAGAACCTTCCGCTTTTCTCAGCTGAAGGAGAAAAAGCTCCTCATACTCCACAGAAATAAAACCTGAGACAAGATAAAGGCAATTTCCTCTCATCACTGATGTGCCATTTCTAGGATAAGCAGCAAATGGCACAGTGTGTCTCTTTGTGACATGCTCCTGGTTTTCCAACAGTGCAGTAGAAAATAAAAAGAAGGTGTTCCAGGCACAGAAAGATTTAATATGGAAAATTCAGAGATGCTCATCTAGGGGAGTAATTTCAGGATACATCACATAACTGTGAGTATATATGCAAGTTAACAGTCACATTAAGAGCATTTACTACAGTTAAAAATGTGGGCAAGAAGGTTTTTTCCCCACTCACAACTGTTCTGTCTGTCCTTCTGCTTTTCCACCTGCTTATTTTGATTTGTCTCCTTATGTACTTCTGTCAAAACTGGAACTTGGTCTCCCATTGTGGAGTCAGGATGGTGATTTCTTTGTTCTGTATGCACATTATATACAATATGTGTATACATATTCATATTTTATATATATATTCTATTGCATTTGGAACCAGGCAGTGCAAGTATAAAACTAAAACACAAAACAATCCATATCTTAGCCTCTGTGTGCTTTGCTGTGGGATTTCTGAACAACAAAAACAAGAAGAAAAGATACATAGATTACTCTGTGTCTTCAAGAAATTCAGTTTTGGATCTGGAAACTGCGGAATTAATGGAATTATTCCCCATTTTTAGTCAATGCAGGGTAATATAACAGGCATGGGAAAAGGAGGCTAAAGGTGAGCTGTCAAGAGTCCCAGCCTTTGCTGAATCCCCAGTGGCCGAATTTGTATCGGATTCAGTCACGGCCATGGCCCGCGGAGCTCTGTCACAGGGAAATAACTCCTTCACCCTTGACCTCATAGGGCAGTGGAAAAGAGTTCACTTCTCGGGTTACGGGGCTGATGCTGGAAAAATACTGTGCCTTCTATTGCTGTGTGGTTCTTATTTTTCTCATTATGCTAAGCAGCTTATTTTTAGCTGCAGTGACTGAATTCTGGAAAAGAAGATTTGTTTCTCGACTTGGGCGTTTAAAACAACATTTGGGCACTGCAGGTGATATCCAGACTGCATTTCAGGGACCCTTGTAAATCATTATTTAATAGAGCACTTGCATTCTGTAGCTCAAGGCTTGTCTACACGTTAAGGCTTTGCTGTTCAATCATCAGGATTAGTCAAAGCGGCGAAAAACTTCTAAATTGGGTCAGGAATGCTAATTAAGGCATCTGAAATACTGACAGAACCTGATCATTCAGCAAAGCTGGAGAGGTTAAATCAGTATTTTTTCCAAGTTGATATGCAGTTGGCTTAAGGGCTAGGCTTGGGCTGCTTGGCTCAGGTGTCCTGCTGTAAAAACTCAAAAAGTACCCAAATTTGGGTAGTGAGGGCTTGGCTGAGAGCAGGCCTGGCCTGGCCTTGGGCTGCCGTTAAAAGGCAGTGTCTGCTGGCCAAATCTCCTCTGGGATGTGGGGCCAAGGAGAGGAGCTGGAGGACGGAGAGGATGGACTCTGTCCTGTCCCACCAACCGAGGACTGCAGCAGGAAAGTGCTTCCAGGGGAGCAGGGGCTTGGAGAAGGGTGGTCCTGTTTAGAGCAGAAAGCACTCAGGGGCTCTTGACATCTTCATGGCTGTGAAATCTGTCCCTGGAAAATCTTTTTTTCAGAGTCTGCCTCTCTCCAGCTACCTTTTCTCCCCACTCATGAGCAAGTTTCTTTCCGAACTCGTTCCTTTCCCCAGCGGAAAGTTTGTAGAGAAATTTCAGAGACACAAAATCTTGTGATGCTTTAAATAGATTTCCAAATCCTCTAGTCTGATATACCCCCTAGGTGACATTTCTTCTCTGGAAAGGTATTTGGGATGGTTTAGTCCTTCAGGAGTTTTATATTCATGTGATCTCTCCCCATTTCTGAGGAGGTGGGATGATCAAAAATGACTCTGCAGTTGTTTTGTGACATCAGGTAGTCTCTGCCTGGTGCAAGTCAAATTAACCCTTAAGGATAATGCCATATATTTGAAAAGATTCTTTTTACTGCTGATTAGCATAAGAGAAAAATATAATTGGGGTTCTGAGTTTTGCAGTACCCCTATGGAAAGGAGGTTTCTGCAAATTGCAAGAAATTAAAATTTTCTAGATATTTCCCGTTCAAACCCTCGCCAGATGTTATTTCTTCCAAGCATGAACTCCATTGCCAGGGGATGCAAGTATGTGGCCTGTCCACAAAAAAACCCCAGACATAAATAGCTCTTGGGAAACAAAGAATATCAAAATATTTCCCAGTTAATAGCTGTTCTTTTCTCCAGTACAATAATTTAGGAGTAAAGAGAAGAAAAAACCCAACAGGCTTCTTGGCTGAGGCTATTACTGAGATTTAAAATTATAATAACGGGAATCTATTTTTAATAAACTGCTCCAGCAATGTTTATTGCAGTTAAGAATAATTGTTATGATAACTCAATTTGTGATTATTATTCTTAAAACAGAAAAAAGGAACATTATAATAAAACTCTTTGAACCTCTACAATTATCTTCCATTTTTCTACATTACAGACTCTTTGATGGCACAGTGGGAGGTAGGAAGAGAGTGCATTTCTTTCTAATTTCTGTCCCTTTTATGGAGGATGAAGGACTGACTCATTTGTCAACCTCGCAGGTAAACTTGGGGTTACAATTGTTGAAATGTATGAATATTTATATGAAAAATTGCCTCAGTTTTGCTCTATTTAAATGATTCCTTGAGGACCTGATCTTACTAACAAATCTTGTAGTTAATGACAGCTGTGGGGAGGAGAACAATAATCCCAATCCCAAACTTCTGGGAGTTTTGGTGCTGAGAAAGATCCAATGAAAACAATGCATTGCCATCATTTTTACAGCATGAAGAACTTTAACAGTGCGCAGGCGTTAAGAAGACCCACTTTTGTAAAGGATGTGATTTATCCCACAGCTTTAAAATCCTGCTGTGCCATTTTTACTGCTTCAATTTTTTCTTTCAAGGTGCCTCCTGGGACACATGACTATTCTGATGGCTTACTGAAAAATGTCACCATCTAGAGAGGGTCACTTTCAAGGCCTGGGCGGATTGGGTCTGACAGCTCTGTACAATCTACAAAACCTCATGTGCAGGTCTGCATCCATCATTTCACTTTTTGGAAGCCGTGCAGAGGCTGCTGTTTAGCAGCAATTCCAGTTTGGTTGGTGGTTTATAATGGATGAGTATAAAAGGGAAAATAATGATGTTAATGATGAAGCATGAACTACAAATAATCACAGAATGGTTTGGATTGGAAGGGACCTTAGAGGTCACCCAGTGCCACGCCTGCCATGGGCAGGGACACCTTCCACTGTCCCAGGCTGCTCCAACCCCGTTCAACCTGGCCTTGGACACTGCCAGGGATAACGCAACCACAACTTTTCTGTTCTAATCTCATCTTCTTCCAAAATCTGCTTGTGGGGTTGTAAAGATCAGAACACAAGAATGCGTGAGACATGCTTTCAAAACACTGAATGTAGAAATTAATATAAAAAACCCTCTTACTTCCATGTTCCATTTCCTGTAGCTATGACTTTTGAAAACTTGAAGAAACTCCTGAAGTTTTTCCTTTTAATTGAAGACTGTTGAATACCACCTTCTCCATATACTTGAAAGTGTTGGCCTGGTGTGCGGATGATGATGCAGAGAACATCTACAGCTGCTTGTACCATCAGCTAAAGTATCCTCCTGTCTAGGAGAGCTGGCTGATATTCAAGGATCACCTTCCCCAAGCTCAGTGAGCAGAAACTCAGGCAAAAATTCCAGGAGGCCCCAGTGGATGAACAAGGAGCTCCTGGCAAAACTCAGACACAGAAAAGAAGTATCCAAGAGGGTGGAGGCAGGCAAGTACAACCCAGGGGGAATATAGAGAAATTGTCCAAGCATTCAGTGGTTAGGAAAGCCCAGCTGAAGTTGAATCTGGCCAGGGGTGTCAAAGACAACAGGAAAGTCTTCTCTAAGTTTATAGGTGACAAGAGGAAGAACAGGGAAAATGTGGCCCCACTGCTGAATGGAACCTGGTGACACAGGACACGGAAAGGGCTGAGACACAAAATGCCTGATTTGCCTCTGTCTTCATCACCTAGAGCAACCTTCAGGAATCCCGGGCCCAAGAGATCAGTGGAACAGTCTGGAGCGAGAGACTTAACCCTGGGGGACAAGGATCAGGTCAGGGAATCCTTAAGCAAACTGGATAATTGTAAATCCATGGGCTTTGATGGAATGTGCCTGCAAGTGCTGAGGGAAGTGGCAGATGCCATTGGGGCCACTCTCAACAGTCTTTGGTTGATCACGGTGATTGGGAGAAATGCCTGAAGACTGGAAGAAAGCAAATGACTCCAGGAAGGACAAAAAAAAGGATGCAGGAGACAAGAAGCCTCCCAGCCTTATCTCCATCCCTGGGAATTCATCAATAAACTCCATCGTTAACTTTTTGTGGTTTAAGTTGCATCTTTGCCATTGGGTGGATTCATTTCCAAACACTCCATTTATCAAAATAACTTTTTCTAACAGTCGTTCTGAGGCTGTCTTATAATTGTTGGGGATTATTTTGAAAAACAAATACTACTTATTGCAAGCTCTTGAACCTTTACTGCAACCATCAGTTGCAACAGGCAGCTGTTTGAAAAGGGAGGTCAGAAATTAGGAAGGAGGAGGCAGAAGTGATTGAAAGTGACATTTTCCAAGAAAGATTGAATTGGCCGAGAGGAAAAGCAAAGCACCATGAAAACAGGTTAAAGTTCTCTTGAAATAAAAGGTTTACTTCATGGAAGAATAAAGGTGTGCTGAAGCAGCACAGTGATTTGTATCAAATGTTCTCGTCTACTGAAACTAAACACCTTAAGTTTTTATTTCTTCTCCATGTTCTCAAATGGAGAATGACTTTGATTAATTTTATTTGAGTTACTAATTACCTCTGGCAAATATTTGAAGTTATGGTTAAAAGAAGAAAGATGCCCAGTAACTGTTTCCTCACAGATTTGAACACGAAAATATTGGTCTGCTACTACTGAAAGTTCTTTCTATCCATATGTTTTGTTTAAGACCCTTCATAAAGAGACCTTTAATAACATATTATTCAGTATTTCTGGGCCAGCATTCAAATTGCCCCACTGGAACACTCAATTATGTTTTCAAGGTAATGAAGCTAATTATTAATTTTATGATGTATTTGATTTCCTTACTGCGAAAGAAAGCTAAAGCTAATCAAGGTAAGTAAAAATAAAGCCATTAAAACCAACAGAGCTAAACATGACTACAAGTCTGTAAATCACTGGAGGGGCTCTAAGGTTGTTCCAACCCTGGAAGATTTTAACTCAAGCACAGGGACCAAATTTTGGTTCTATCTGCCCTCAAGAAAATCAGCTTTATATGGAATACATTAGAATATTTCCAAATACTTAATATGCATAAGTAATATATTTGGAACATGAAAGGAAAGAGAGCAAGATATTTGTTAAAGAAATGATAAAAAATATCTGTTGACTGCTTGGAAGGAAAGAGTTCAGTTTTGACTTAGCTGTGAATGCAGATGCTTCCCTTTAGCAGAGCAGGGACAAATATTTATCTTACTTCTTTGGAGTTAGAAATGGAAAGTATTTCTATCTTTATCTATTTCTACAGCTCCTGGGTTTGTGGTTCTATACAGTGACTACAGAGAAATCAGCAATTTCTCCCACTATTTTATTTCCTACTTATTTTCCCTCTTATCTATCTGCGTGACACAGTAATTTCCTGCCTTGAGTATTATAACTGTCTACCTTCTGCTTGGGCTTTTTCTTCCCACATTATTCTTTCAGCTTTCTCTAGGAAAATCCTTGATGCTTTTTTTTTTTTCTTCAGTGTCAGGTCCTTCTTTTGAATGACCCTTGCCTACCTTCTGTCCCTCTGTCCTCTCAACTACTGCTTGTTATGGCGAATATTAAGCAAAAGACTGTACATGGATTATTCATTCCTCTTTTTTACACAGATGAGCACCGTTGGTTACTTTCTGTGGATCTGAGTAGCAGCACTCACACCAGCAAATGTATATACTGAGATGAAATGAAATAAAGTAAAATAAATTAAGACAAAATAAAAACATGTTTTCAGAAAGCAAACAAATACAATTATGGCTTTTTCCCATTTGAATCATCCTCCGCAGTGTCACATCGTGTATCCTGTAACAAAGACTGACAAATCTTCTGAGATTTTATAACGTGCTTGATCTCAGAGTACCACAAACAACCTGCCTGCGCTGTTGGGCACCAAGGTATCACTAGAAACAGCATCTTTGTGATCTGGAAATTGAATTGAGCCCAAGAATTGGGTGTCGCTCTGGTACCTTCAGTCAGCTGGGAGTTAGAATCTTAATTTTCTCCTTTTTTTATCCCCTCCCCCGATTTAGATATCCCAAGTTTGATATTAGGTGATGTCAAAGACAGAGCGTAACAGCTCCAGGACGTCACCAAAGGGTTGTTATGAGTCTGACAAGCCACAAGGCAGAAGGCATAAGCACATCTCCTGCAATCTGTCTTTATGAGCAGTTAATGAGCGCTAACTTTTGCTCCCAAGCACGAAGCAGAGTGAGACACGTTTTATTAGAGGCTGGTTGGAGCTGGGGATGGGCAGATGCACCCGCATATGGTCTTATTTATCCCAGAAGGGTCAATTGCGTGATGGCTGCAAGTGTGAGGAGTGGATTTGATGGCTCAGACAGCCTCTTTCTACTCCTAAATCCTCATGTTTTCTGTACACGGGACAATATGCTCCATAGCTGGGACAAACTCCTGTGGGATTTGTCGGTTTTGTTTCAGACAGTCGGGACGCAGATGAGAGATCTCTGAAGTGAGGTCTTAGAGCGTGAGGGTAGGAGACCTGCTGGGAGCTGCCAGACATAGCTCAGAGCAGGTCAGAGAAGTGAGAGAGCAAGCAAAAGAGGGAGAGAGAGTAGATCGAATGAAAAAGAAGAATGAATGTCGTGGTTGCTGTTTACAATCCAATAAATCATCTTCTGTGCTGAATATTCTAATTCTCACTAACCAATCTAGAACAAGCTACAAATCCTACGACATTTACACACAGCCTATGAGAGTCATTGCGTTACCACACGGTGTTATATTTTAAACTCCAAAAACTGCTTTTTGGACCCTCTGCCGAGTTGGCAGGGTCTGCTCTGACCCTTGGAGCTGTCTGCAAGCAGAGGGGATTGTTTAATCAAAAGGGGATTCCCTTCAGTGGCCACACCATTGTTTTCCAGTTGTTCAGTACCTGGGGTTTGGGATCTCAAAGCTTGTCTGCATTTCAATCTCGCTTATAGTTTCCATATTCTCAGCATCTTTTGCCAGGTAATCATATTTATGAGGCTTTCCTATTTCATCCTCCCCAACAAACCCCAACTATCTCTGCGAGTAGGAGACACTGCGATCTACCCTCTCCTCCTGGCAATGGGGTGAAATCCCCTCCCCAGGGAGCAGAACGCCTCACCTGGCCGATGTGCCTTGGGGACAGCCATGTTCATCACGCGCCCTCCGTCCTGAGGCTTGGGCGGGGACGCGGTGAACCTGCAGATGCCCGACTCGGACGGCGTGCTGGACGTCAGGCTGTCCGTGTAGTCGTTGGTCCCTGCCGTCAGCTGTTCCGAGGACGTGTCTGATATGAAGCACTCCGTGATGGTGAACTTGGCGTGCCTCAGCTGCTCTTCCATCTTGGCGTGCTCGTAGGCCCTCGCCAGCTCTTCGTACGTGGAGGAGGCACTTTCTGTGGAGACCATGCTGCTCCTTGCTCGATCTGTGAACAATGGGAGAGAGAAAACAGCTGTAGAATCCTTTTTGGGAGAAAAGGATTCATTCCATGAGTGCGGTATTTCAGAGTAAAGCAGAGAGCCCTTGGAATTATCGAGGTGATTCAAATTAATCTGCTTCACTACAAATGCCTGCACAAGTGTAAGTTTAGTCAGTCGCTCAGCAATTACAGATAATCTAAAGTGAAGTCTTATTCTGCGAGCAGCATTAGGTGCCTCTGCATTAAACTCATGTTTTTTAAAAAAAATAACCTTTACTACATGAAAAATGTTACTGTTCTTTGTTAACAAAAATAATTTGCCCTCAAAATATTTCTAACCTACAAACCAGATTCAGCAAATTAAGGAAAATCTTTACATTATCTTTTTAAAGCATCTCAGGAACATTTCAGTGAGGTGATTTACAGGTGAGAAAGGACAGTCTTTTTGTCCTGTTTCCATCATATATATATATATATTTTTTTAAAGTCCTGAGAACAAAGGTCAAATATAAAGGCAGTAGCTCTCAGATATTATCTCTCTAGACATCAGGTAAAACACTAACTCATTTCATTCGGAACAAAGGTCTTAAGAAAGCAATATTTGGCAACTACAGCCTGCAGTCATTCAGGTGCCTGTTCTCGATGCTGCTGAAGCTAATGGGGGAATTCATATTTGACACACAGGTTATTATGACCTACAAGCTGTTCATTTCTGCTGATGAGTTTCTGAGAATTGCAATATTTCTTAAACAACACTATTATTGAAGATGTAAATGGCTACTGATACATTAAAAAGCACTCTGGAAATGCAGGGCTCATTTCTGCAGGGACAAAATTACTGGGCTGTTGCACCCACAGTGTTTCTACTCCAGCGGGCTAGAAGAGCAGAGGACTTTTAAAAGTTCCTTGGGCAGAAGTTGTGTTTCATCACAGGATCTGTGCAATTTCAGACATTGTTGGTGATGTTCAATAAACAGGCACAATGTAATAGCTAATTCATACAAATGGACCTCCTGTAGCAGCCAGAGGCAAGTGTGTCGTTATTGCAAATCTTTATCTTTTTTATTGCGTGCCTGCACCCCTGCATCAGTTTTCATTGTGCACGAAGAACAATACTCCTGCCACTTGTAAATAGGGCCATCCATTATTTAAAATGACAAGTACTTCTGCAATATGCTGTAACTTGCTTAAGATTTTGAGCTGACCAGAACTTAACAGGGTTTCTTTTGATTTTTCTTTTTTTTCCGCCTTCTTTCCGCCCACAGGAAACATCATTCTCTTTTTCACATTTGATTTGTAAATCAGACCGCAGTGATGTCTTTCTAAATTTCTGATCAGCTGGAAACTCCCAGAAGGCAGCAGCTGACCAGTGCCATAGAGCCGTGTCTGTAAATATCATGGTCATGCAAAGGTCACAGTTTGATCCATGCGGCCCAGGACCCGCAAATCCTTCCCAAAATCCCTTCCCAATATCCCAGGACCAATGTGCCTGAATACCTACTTTAGATTTGCTGAAAGTTTATCCAAGCCAAGGGTGAACTTTATGAAACTTCTTGAACTTCATGCATATAGATTGATTAGGAAGTTTCTAATGGCCTCTAGTTAGAGCATTTGAACTCAGTCACAGCTATGAACGGCTGCCAGACATTTCTCCTAAGCTCAAAAGCTACTGCTTTGTAAGCCTGGAATTGTTTGGATAAGTGCTAAATTCTGCCAAATATCAACTGTATCAACCAGCTCCAGAAATCTGAACTCCAGATTGGAGAAGTGATCAAATGTGCACATTAACTCAATTGATTCTTGAAAACAGAATTTGGCTACATATGTTTATTTGAAAGTTTTAAACTTCTGAAGCACTTAAATTAAATGGACTCTATTCTTTTCCCAGAAACCAAGTGGTGTAATAGAGCTGCTTTTTGGCACAAGAAAACCTTTCTTGAGAGTGATCTAAAGCTTGCTATCCCTTATATAAATCACCATGCATTCAAAGGTAGACACAGAGTAGAAAAGTAGGCTTGTTAAAATATAGATTATGAAGTCTGTTTACATAATTGGATGTAGTTTGTCTACTAAACCACACCGTAAATTTAATTTCTGCCCTTTGCCACACACATTGGAAAATATCCTTGGGTGACAACATATTGGAACACATCCAAACGCACCTGAAATCTGGAGTGTCTACAGAAAGCGTTTCTGAGGGAAGAGTAGTTATTTATACTTAGATCTGTATATCTGTTTGTCTTAAAAAATTACGATAATTCTACCTTTAGAAATCAGGATGAATGTTGTCAGCTGGCTGCACATAACTATTGACTGCCATTACCCTACAGAGACAACCTTGGGGTCTGCAAGTTTAAGAGGATGAATTATGAAATGATGAGAGCTCCAGGCTGTAAATAACTAAATTGAAGTGAAATCAGATACTTGTTCCTATACAGAGAACAAAACTAGTCATACTGGGTTTCATG
Source organism: Origma solitaria (assembly GCA_013397895.1). Taxonomy (NCBI): domain Eukaryota; kingdom Metazoa; phylum Chordata; class Aves; order Passeriformes; family Acanthizidae; genus Origma; species Origma solitaria. Next base: position 23,816 of record VZRL01007090.1, read on the forward strand.
GTGAAAGGCCAGTCACATCTACTGCTTTGTAGCTCTAGCACACCTGATGAACACCTTTCTCCTAAAATCAGGATGAACGGTAGGCAATTCCTTCTGAGGAAACTGGAGTAAGCCTGAATTCACTTTGGTCAGACTTCCCTTTGTGAAATATTTTACCTTTCTTCTTATTTAATATTTATTAGATTTACTTCACAGCAATTCTTTTACTTAATAATTTACTCATTTATTTGCCTTTTTTGTCAGTTTGTCAGCATAGGGCAGAGAAGAAAGGATTTTTTTTCAGTTACAGTTGCATTTATGTTGTGAAGGCATTAAGAAGAGATGAGGACTGCAGGCAGAATATATATTTACTGTCTCCCCACTTCTCATCTAGGGGAATAAATCCCATGCTGTTTCTCAGGAAAATCCTGACCAGATGCTGCAGAATTCAGTGCTATGAATGGGTTTTGACTTGGGCTTGAATTCCAGAGTTTTCCCTCTTTTGTTTTTCTTTCCCCCATTTAGAATGAACATATTACATGAACGGGAAAATAAAAACACTAACCTGAATGTTGTTCAAATCCTAAAACCATTCCATGTATGACTCAGGGATATTCTTGGCTATTAATACTGTCCATTCCTAATCAAATTCTCCTACTTTTTGGTTCAGGAAGCTACAGGAAAATTTACTGCCTTGTCTTTCAAAGGACTCCAACATGCGTGTGTGGAATGAGGATCCACGGGCACAGTATTTGTTATCATTATCACTACAAGCATTTGTGGCACCCCTCATAAATAACCTACAGAAAAAACACCCTGGCAAGGAAAGAATAATGACGCCAAAGCTCCAAACAGGGCACAGCCAGGAAGGAGAAGGCTCCTGCAGCTGCTGCTGTCCCGTTTTCCCCATGGGGAGCCCTGTCTGTACCTGTGTCCTGCGAGGGGCTGACGCTGTAGCTGTCGCTTTCCTTGTCCACTGACCCCGCTGGCCTGGGGGTGGGCAGCCTCCAGTCCGTGGTGAGGGTGTGAGCTGATATGGTGGGGTGGGGTCTGTTGAGGGTCCACTGACTCGCGTAGCGGTTGCGCGCGGTGGGTCCGGTTTTGGCACTCCTCCTCGTGGTGGGATCTGTGGGGGAGAACAGGTAGGGATTGGGAAGGAAACCAGAATCACAGAGTCCTAGAATGTCCTGAGCTGGAAGGGACCCACAAGGATCGTCAAAATCCAGCTCCTGTCCCTGCCCAGACCCCCAGCAATGCCTGGCAGCGCTGTCCAAAGGCTCCTGGAGCTCTGGCAGCCTCGGGGCTGTGCCCATTCCCTGGGGAGCCTGGGCAGTGCCCAGCACCCTCTGGGGGAAGAACTTTTTCCTGATATCCAACCTAACCCTTCCCTGACACAGCTCCAGCTGTTCCCTCGGGTCCTGTCACTGGCACCAGAGAGATCAGTGCCTGGCCCTTCACTTTCCCCTTCCAGGAATGGATGGCCACTGAAATCACCAAACCCAAGACATTCTTTTTGGGGCAAAAAAAATGAACAGTATTAATGCTGATCATTACCAAACTGCTGATGCTTTTCTAGAACTACTCTCTTTCTAATGAAACTCTACATTTTATTAAGAGTGGAACTGAAGAGCTGAGGACCCATCAATCTTCCACTGACACACTCATCATCCCTTTACTCAGTTCTTCAGTACCAAAACCACTCTGAGAATGAAAGAGCACAAGGCGCATGGATTTGGTCAGGGATTTCCCACCACATCTGGAGAGGAGTGTAAGGTAAATTATAAGCATAGATGTGCCCTCAGAAACACCCTGCCCCAGGTACCTGCTCTCAGTTTTTGAAAAGATGTGCTCAGAAATGTGGTGATAGAATTCCCTATTTTGGACATGCTGTTACTATATTACAATATCGATCAGGTATATATTTCCTATTTTAACATGTAGCCAAGATATAAAACATAAGCTGTAATGGTGCCATCAGAGTTTCAGTAGGAGCAGGTTCATAAAGATTTGACTGCTTTAAAACAATTAGTAAATTAATACAATGTCTAAAACTTTAAAAATCATCTCCTTTGGGTTTAAGGTCAGCAATGTTCTACTTTTTTATCAACCTAGAGATGATATACTGACCAAGAGAGTAAAAGAAAACTACTGGAGAAAATTGACCTCCTTAAACTTTTTAATAAATAGTTCTGCCCTAAAAATGAGTCTAACAAAGCAAGAGAAAAAATCATTATGTGGCTAACAGAGAGTGACTACATCAGCACTGAAGGATTTCTCGCCGAAGCTTCTGAAAGGATATCACTAACAATAGAAAGAAAGGGTATTAGAAATGAAAAATTCAAATCTATTCAAAATGTTCTTTGACATTCAAATGGAGAAATTGTTAGTCTTTGAGGTAAGAGACTTTAGCAGAAGAAATTGAAAGAAAAAAGCAAGACCCAGATAATGACTCTGAGCACTGCTTCTGCCTAAGCATTCCCAGTGAGAATTTGTATTCTGCTGCTTCAAAGAAACAAGGCATTTATTTACAAATAATGGTCTGGTCCTTCTCCTTTCTCCCCCTACAGCAGTGGAAAAATTAGAGCCCGGTGCCATTGATAATTGATCCTCCTGGTAGTGCAGCACAGAGCTGCCTCACATGGACAGCATCCAAATCTGTGCTCAGTGTGGGACAAACCACCACCCGGGAATTCGGCACGTGGCTGAGACACGGCCAGGAGTGAGCCTCATTCAAGGGAAAATGTGGAGAACACAAGGACAAGTGCTGGTGGAAACAACTCCTGGCACAGCGCTGGGGCTGCCTGGTCTGGAGAAGAGAAGGCTTGGGGGAAAGGCCATCAGTGCACAGAAACACCTGAAGGGCAAGAGGACAAGAGCCAGGATTTGTCAGCAGGGCCCAGGGAGAAGATCAGGGACAACAGCCACAAGGGAAACTTGGGAGCCTCCCCCTGGCCACCAGGAAACACTGATGTGAGGGAGACTGAGCTCTGGCACAGGCTGCCCACACAGGAGGTGGAGTCTCCATCCTCGGGGACATTCAGAAGTCACCTGGGGATGCTCCTGAGCAGCCAGCCCTTGCTGGCCTTGCTTAAGCAGAGATGCTGGACTAACCCGTGCCCAGATGTCCCTCTGGACCTCAGCTTCCCATCCTGTGACTCTGTAGGAACTCACCAGCAATGGGAAGGAGTTGGGAGAGCCTTTGGCAACACACAGGAGCTCAGTGCTCACCCTGCTCAGCGGGAGCTCGGCACCAGCTGTGCTGTGCCTGTGTCAGAGGCTGTGCAGCACAGGCACAGCAATTCCAGAGCTGGCAGAGGGATGGAAACACAGCTGGTGCCATGGTTATGCCAGCTCTGCTGTCAAACAGGACTGGAGAGAACTGAGGTCAGCAAGGCAAAGGTTCACAGAGCATCTCTTTCATAAATAAATAAATAAGGACGAGAGAACAACTTTCAAAATGCTGTAAAGGAATGTTTGCCACTCAGTGTGCTCAGACAGGAGGGTCCATAACCTCTGAGCCACCCAGCTGGGCTCTGCTCTCCACAGCAAAAGTGGAGACAAAATCCCACAGCCCAGCCTGCAGCAAAGCTGGATTAGTGCCTCAAATCCAGAGAACATTACCTGGAAATCTTTGACCCAGCCCTGTGCACTGCTGCCATCAGATCTGTGCTGCTTAATAAAAAGTGGTGGCGGATTTTTATTTCCAAAGCAGGGCTGGACACAAATCATACTCTTACACATGAGTTAAATCCACATTTAATTTGAAGGAATTCTCTCCCTGGCTGCAGAGGAATGAGGCACAGAACTGCACACAAAAAGGCATTAGTCAGAAAGATGCTATGAAGTTCTGTGGTGTGACACAGGCTTGAGGGTTGGGATGATGCCTCTTTCCTTATTAGAAAATCTAGTCCTCGAGGAATGACCTGAAAAAAGCTGAAAGAGCTAAAAAAGCACCAAGGCCAGGACTAGAGCACCTATTATTTATAAAGACTGGAGTGGAAATGGATTTTTTCAAATAATCTGCATTCTAGCAACTGAGCTTTCAGAATTTATGTTCACCAAACTCAACAAGTAAACAAATTCTGAAATGGTCAGGAGACAGAAATAATCCAAGAGATTTCAGAAATTGCACACTGCAGGGAACTACACTTTGGTAAAATTTCTAACTCATAAGTAATCATTCAATCTAGTTTGGCTTTTTTTTTCCCCCCTCCATTTACACAGATATCGAACATATTCATGAGCAGAATGAGAAGAATGGATTGCATCAGTACATTAATTTATGATAGTATTTTAATCACTAGAAGAATAACTTGGCATGAATATATCTGGGAAAAGTAATTTACCATAATAACTAAAGCCAGAAATATAACTTTTTCAGAAAAAGTAATAATGAGAATTGCTTTTTTTGCCTGATGGAGAGGTAGGGAGAAAAGTTGTTTTTGAAATACAATAAAGATTGATCACAGAGGAAAAAAAAAGGTATATTAGACACTAAAAGCCATTAAGCTAATTTACCCAATAAATTCTGGAAATTAAAATCTAGCATGCATTTGGTTTCATGAAAGCCAGGTATGAATTATTTCAAATTACACCTCCATTTCAGATGCATATGCAATTTTCCCCATATTGAATCACTAAGTACAATAGTTTAAGAAATGTCCTCTGCTGACCTAAACAGATTTCTCTCCACTCCGACAGAAGGATGAGGATGCAAATGCAGGGGCAGAGTGTTTATTTTGTCATAGCTTTCTCCTCTCCATAAAAAAAAACTTGTTTTCTGATGTGCTTACTTGTTCCTGGCCGGGCATCAGAGACATCCACCAGTGGCCCTGTGGCTTGTGACACTGACTGGTAATGGACCGTGTGGGTGACAGTCAGGGACTTCTGCTTGGACGTCTCTCCAAAGTCAGCATCAGTGAGCAGAACTGTGGATCTGTCGTCTGTAAGTGGGAGATAATCAGATAATGAGTACAGAATGTTGGCCTTGCCTTCATTAAAGCTTTGCAGCGAGTCCCCAGGCGTTCCCAGCCCGGTGACACCACGGGCAGAGGCTGCTCCCTGCTCCCTGCAGGGCTGAGGGGCTTTGAGGCGAGAGAGCCTCTGGGTTTAAACTCAAAGCTCGTGCAAAACTAAAGAAAAATTTCCATTTTCCTGGTGATTTCACCTTAGAGATGTGTAGCTGGGGCAGACTGTTAAACATCCTCCCAAAGAGCTGATTTGTGTGCAATTATTTTTGGCCCTAATTCCTTCGCTCCCATCATTTGAACACTGCGCTCTCCCCTTCCCTTTCAGAGAGCTCAGATGAGCTATTTAAATAACATATTCAATTTATTTCTTTTTGTTAACACGGTTAGCAATGAAACCACCCCTATCTTCCCAAAAGGAGGTTGTTAGGGAGTGTTGCTAACTGACCCTCTCTTCCCTTTTTCTGCAGACACAGAATATTGCAGAGGGGATGACCCCGACCCAGGACTGTTTTCTCTGCAGCTTCAAAGAAAGGTGTGAGGTTAAGCCTGACCTTGAGAAGGAAGAAAAAGGTGAGCACTAACCTTTACTTTTGTGTGGTTCTGCATCTATTTCTTCCCTGTGGGGTAGGGTATATTCACCAAATTTCTACACAGACCTTAATCATTGCAAGAAACCAGCATTTGCTTCCTTTTCTCGATTATTTTTTTTTTTTAGTTGTGATCTCATTATTGCATTTTTTTGCTCCTAGGAGGAATCTGGTCCACCTGATCATGGATGGTTTGATAGCAATAAATCTTTCACTGCCTTTGTGCTTGCGGAACAACTCTTTGGTGTGCTATCAGACTTTCTTTTGCGTTTTTTACAGTCTTTTTATCCATTCAGAATTTCAATAAAAGCCACAAGGATTTCCTGCCGTGCTCTGCTATATGGCTTTGTAAGGAGCTCTGAGGGGACTGGCAGCAGTAGGACTTCTGGGCATTTACTAGTCAGCAGAGGTTGATCCACTTCTTTTAAGCATTCCTGGTTTTTGTTTTGTTTTGTTTTGTTTTTTTTTAACTTGACAAGACACCATTAGGGCGAACAGTTCTGCACAATAACATAACTTGCATTTTTTACCCAAAGAAGGCTATAAATAGAATAACATTAGGAATCAAATCACTCTGTCTCTGGCAAAAGATGAGCTCTTATTCAGGTTGGGAATAAAGCCTCTTGGCAGCGAACTCTGTCAAACACTGCCAAAATCCCTGCTTATTCTGGGTGGAAAGCTGCCTCTTACCAAGGCCCTGATCACATTGCTGCACTTCAGGCTCTAAGAGTATTTATTTCCACTGTAACCCCCCCAGTGCTCAGCAGCTGTCACTCAAAAGTTAAAGCTGGCTTTAGGATGAAGCCTGGCACAAAGGGCAGACTTTGGGAAGCTCAAATCATGATTTTTAAAAGTCTGTGTTTAGGTGAAATGTAGGTCTCCTTTTCAGACCTGGAATGGGCATGGACAGGAGGAGCAGAGGTGCTGCTCTCAGTTTGGCGACTTTCCCCTCTGGCCACACCATCCCTGGGCTGCTGTTACATTATCAACTATCAAAGGCTTCTTTTACAGTGATTTTATCCCGATAAAGTAAAGTTAGAAGTCTAACAAGATCAGCCAGGAGTTTCCTGCCACTGTGTGTACCCATACAGTCATGACATCAGGTTGCATTTCTATTTTGGGTTTCCAGACATCTTTAAATTATTTAGGAAAAAATCCCCAACACCAAACAATTCTATTTCTCGTGACAGTTCAGCTAAGTGCCAGACCCATGAGAAATCTTGTTTTCTGTGGCATCAAACAGTTTAGATTTGAATTTTGAATGGATACACAGAAGCTGAAAACTGATCCAAATGTTGAAATATCATGTGCTATGAACAGGTGGATACAATAAGCAACATGCAAGTTTTAGGAGTTGGCTGTAGCAAATCTTCAAATACTGAGAGTGCAGTCAAAGAATTTAATTTTCCTTTTAAGTAATGTCAGTGATCCAACTGCCTAGTCAGAGCCAAATGAGAAATCAGAATGAAAATCATAAAACTGCCAGTCTTCAATTACATTTTCTTCAAGAAACTCTTTCCAACAGTTTCGTTCTCATAATGTCCTGCATTATTTTAGATCCTATACTGAGATTACTTTTAGTGGGAAATGACTCAAAGGGGAGAAAAAAAAATCAGTTCAGTTTTCAAATTACTTTGTAGCTTTTTTCTCTTGATGTGTGCAGCAGGGAAAAGGTGTGGAGTAAATGAATTCCACCTAAAAGAGCCTTTTACATCAACTGGGGGAGAAAAGCTCAAGTTTACCAATAGTCTCCATGGTGTCCCTCTCTTCAATCAGCAGTTGTGCTCTGGGAATGTCTATGTGCATCCTCAGCGTTTGCTGCTGCTTATTAAGTGTGTCTGATGTCCTGGTGTTCTTGCTGAAAACAGAAGAGAAGTGAACACATTAACACTCAGCCTAAACGAAAAGATATTTGCAAACTTCCTCATTTTAAACCTGTCCACCTCGAACAAAAACAATGTAGCCATTATGAGCAAAACCACTCATACATCTTATTTTGCCCTCTTCAGAACAAGTGCACGGCATTAATTTATTGCACATAGCAAGGCATTGGAAGAATGCACAGTGTGGAAGGATGTGGTCTGTCCTCCATCAGTAGGAATCTGAAAATTTCATGCAGTTTTCTTCAAGTGTTGTCATAATGAAATTAATAAAAACACTTTGCAAGATGGACCTTTTCTTTCACTCCTCATGAATCTGAGTAAAGCAACACACAGCTGATCAAAGAGGTTGGTAGGAAAATGATGTCTTGAGTAATTTCTAATTTTTTAAAAATCTTTTCATCATTTTTAATTAGCTAAGTTCCAAATATCACTTCAACAGATAAATGAAAAAGCAAATTAATAACTAGGCACACTATTAATAGATTGCATAAAATAAATAAAGGTTTAATCCCATTGATGTTCCAAGACAAAAATTGCAAACCTTGTTTACATTTGCGGATTATGTCTAATTGATTGATGCAATAATCTAAAAAAGAATATAAACCAATTATTCTATCATCATGCAAATTGAAACAATTTCATTTGGAAGTTTGTGTACCAGAAAATGACTTCTTAAATGAGCTGTCTACCAAAAGCAAATGAAAATGGATAGTACAACTTAGTGCCACAGTCATTTCTAGCACAGAGCTTACACCAAGAAACCTTCAGATCACACTAAAAACCCAGGAACACTTTGCCCTTTTAGATGTAATTACTCTTTGGATGAAATATTTGCAAATACTTCACGCAGGGAGGCTGAGGAGAGTTGAGACAAATCAGGCAGTAGTGTGATCCAAGTGCTCAGGCTTCAAAGGGCTTTAAGATCCGAGTGGAGGCTCATTTTCTAGTGTAAAATAGCTGTAGATCACTCAGTTTAATTCTGCTTTGGCAGTGAATTATTGTTGTTAATGGAATCAGCAGAGGACTATTAAAGCTCTGGGTGATAAGCTCAGCTCTTCCCCGAGCACAGGAGATTAATCCACGTGTGGTGAGCCCACGTCGCCAGGAAATTGGTGCTAACTTCCTGCTGTGTCTCCACGTCAGCAAACCTGCTTGCCCTCAGTTTGGAGGCTCTCCTAGAGCCCTTTTTAGGAGGAATTTTCTAGGCGTGTGGTCAGTGGTTCTGCTGCAAATCCAAAGGTGAGACCCACAAGGCCATGCAGGGGCACCTCTGGCTGATTCTCACCTCCTGCCTTTCCCTGCTTTTGTGGTCCCCAGCATTAACATTTACTATACATCCCAAATTTAATGCCTCTGTCATCTCCTGGGTGATTAGATGGCGTTCCCATCACACACACAGATGAAATGCATTCAAACAGGCCACAACTGGTGCCTCCCTTAATCATCATGGAAGCAAAATATCAGGAGAGGCACCCAAGGGCTGCCAGACCTTTCTCCATGTATAAGCAGTGGAGAATAGTAATCTCAGGGTCTTACTAAGCACAGAAAATTTCAAAGACATTTAGTATTGTCAAATGCAGATAAAATCCATGCTGATGTTCTCTGATTCTCTGCATGGAGTGGATGCCACTCAAGTTGCTGAAATGTTCAGAGAATCAGGGAGTAATATTTTAACTGCATGTTAAATTTGCTTGAATACAGGCCCAAGAAAAGTTGGGACTACTTTGGGCTTGTCCGAGGTCATAGAGCAAACATAGAGCTCCTGTTCCAGTGCCTCACTGCCCTCTGAGTAAAGAATTTCTTCCTAATATTTAATCTAAACCTGCCCTCTTTCAATTTAAAGTAAGGAATGGAATTTTTTATCTCCAGTTTCAATAATGCAATAGTTATAGGATACACAGAGTCAGACATGTATAGATTCTGTGCAGTACATAACTGAATCTAGTAAATGCACTCACTAGGGATGCCGGAGACAAAGGGATGGAATCAGACTCCTGCTCAGAGAATGCAGAACCCCAGAGCCAGAGCCTCTTCAGCAGGATGAATGCTCTATATTCCATTATTACAAAGTACTCAGCCAACACAGAGAGTATTGTTTTGACCCCAGGGAGCAGGAGGACAGTTTTTCCCAGGTTTGCAGTGTTACTGCTCACCTGACAGGAGAGAATTCCCAATCCCAATCTCGACTCCAGGGATAACTTTATGCAAAACACATGGAATGTCTTTCAAGCCAGAATTGGAACCCAGGCCTCTCTATATTCAGGAATATTCCCTGCTATGCCTGAGAGTCTTTCCTTGGTTTGTGGGCTGTCTCTCCTCCTCCTTGCAGATCTAATTAATTCCCCTGCATGCAGCACTACAGTGACATGGGGTGTCCAAACACAGCACAGGCAACTGGCAGAAGCAAGAGGGTTGGTGCTGATTAGGATGCTGCCTCATTCTGGCTCAGGGAATTTTGAATTCTTTTCTGCAGACCACAGTACTTCAGCTTTCAAGTTATAAAAACCTAAAGTGCCAACAGCAATGAAGTGCCTCTAGGGCTTGGAAACGAGGCAAAGAGTTTTAAGGCTTCAGTTTTGAAGTTCGGTGTCCAAGTATTTTCTAACCTAAATTCAGGCAAAAATATTTTAATGGTCTGATGGATGAGGAGTCCAATGATTAATTCTTTAAAAGGATAAAATGTATCGATCTTTATTTTTCTATATTTACAGACATAAAATTCCCAAACATAAGCATGTGCTTTTCTTTACTTGTCAGTCCTTGTAAGGATCTGTGTATAACAGAATTAATTTCCTCTGGTTCAAAGAATTTCTGAGCTCCAAACTGTTAGGGACTGGGAGCCTGTCAGGAGACTGAGTCACAGAATTATGTCTTGGGTTGGAAAAGACCTTAAAGACCATTTTGTTCCAACCCCTCTGCCATGGGCAGGGACAACTTCCATTATCCCAGGTTGCTCCAAGCCTGGTCCAGCCTGGCCTTGGACATTTCCAGGGATGAGGAGTCCACAACTTCTCCGAGCAACCTGTTCCAGTGCCTCATTGCCCTCTGAGTAAGGAATTTCTTCGTAAAATTTAATCTAAACCTGCCTTCTTTCAGTTTAAAACCATTGCCCCTTGTCCTGTCCCTGTCTGACGATACTGAAAGTCCCTCTCGTTTTTCTAAGCCCCTTTAAGGTTCTGGAATGCCTCAATGAGATCTCCCCAAAGATTTCTCCATGCTGAACAGCCCCAGCTCTCTCAGCATCTGCTGCAGTCTTTTACTCTCCTGAAGTGTCTGCTTTCGGCCACTGTTTAAAACAGATACTTGGGCAGGTGGCCCTTTGGTCTGAGTACAGCTTTTATGTACAGTCTGTGGATAAAAGGGCCTTTTCCAGAAGAATTAAATTGTACAAGGCGTTTTGGAAAAGTCCATAGTTTGCTGTAAAAACACATGGGAAACTAAATCTTGTAAGTAAGTAATCAGAATATTTGGGGTAACAGATTCTTCACCCTGTGTTCAAAATTTAAAAATTCAGTGAATTGCTGAACTGATTCACAGTGAACTGTTACAAAGAGCGTGGCTGGACTGATGCTTTCACCCCAGGAAAAAACATTAAAAAGCTGTGATTATCCAGCAGAAGGGTCTTTATTTGTGAGTTTAAGGTATCAACAATGAGTTGTGCAGCTCCCATTAAACTGCTGACTTATCCTGCTCCACAGACATTTGACTTACACAGCCAAAGCCAGCGACTCTCAAAGCAAAGACTAAAGCTCTATTTTTAATCCGCTTTACAAACACTCATGAAAATCTCCTCAAAGGGAAAGACACACAAAGCTCTCTCCGTGCCTCACGCCTTCCTACCAAGCAGGGAATCATCTCTGCCCTCTCCCCTTTCTTGATATATTTATCATAGCAGATTTTGGTAAAATCTAAAAGATAAAAAGGACTTTATAATACATGACTGTTGTTTTGGAGAGGGCTTTTTATCCTTTGGTTATTCACATGCTACATCTTCAGGAACATCTGGTGATTGTGGGTAGCTCAGGTTTTGGCTGAAGGTATTTCACAGAGTTGTCACAGATGAGAGTTCCAAGTTGTGGTGTGTCTGCAAATGAAAGCTTACATCCCCTACTACCTCTGAAGTTCTGATTTCATAGTCATTTGCCTTTGTTCAAACTTTTAGAAAAGAAATATAAAATATGCCTATGTAATAAAACCAAGATTATTTGTTAATAAATGAGAAGAGAGGAACTGGCTTGATGCTCATAGTTCAATGCCAGTGAAAGAAAAAGCCAAATGAAATGGTAGCATGTGAGTTACCTTGAAAAACAGCTCTGAGCTAAAGCCTGAGAGGGGACCTGGCTCCTCTCTGAGTACGCCAGGTAGGGAGGGCAAAAGTTCTTTAATTTGGTAACCATCAGCAAAGGAGAAAATGGCTAAAATCTGGGCACTTCTGCTGGAAGTTTGGTGAAGTTTCCTAGGTGTCAGAGGAGTGAGAGTCTGAAATGGCCCTGCAGAAGTGATGACAAGATTTGTGAAGCCAGCAGGGTTAGGGCAGAGCATTCCCAGTTTGCAGAGGGGTTCTGAGTGGTTGTCACTGGGACTGAATGTCTTCATGCAGGGTTTCAGCCAGTCCCTGCTGGGTTTTTAAGGGAACAGGATTGCTGTGTGTGCTAATCTGTGCTGTCTTCTGTGGCACCAAAACTCACGAGGGCAAACGTTCCTGAAGCTGCTGAATCCCACAATTTGCTGCCACGGGCAGACAGGGAGGGGATGACCTGACCTGCATGACCAGTCCTGTTAGCATCACTGCGTTTATTCAGATATAATGGCATAGAGCTGAATTTACGCCAAAGCCATCTGTCATCAAGCCTTTGCTGAGCATATTCTTACAATAGAAGTGAAGTTTATCACGGGTGAGGAAGTTTGGGGTATGGTTCATGTGGTAAAATATCTATGACATTCTCAAATTTGTTGCTTGAATACAAGAAATATTTTCTAGCAAGCCAAAATTCATTTGAACTCAAAAATAATCCCTTGGTGATCCCAGTTTCAAATATGTGCAGCAGTTCTAAAGTTCAATATTTTCCCTAGACAAAACAATAAACATTGAAGATATGAAATTTCCATCTTTGAAAGAATTGTGGTGCCAGAATGGTCATTATGATGCAATTCAACAACTGAATTAGATTTCTGAATGCTGAGCTGATGGAACAGAAGTGAAAAATAATAAATGGATTTACCTGCTCTTTTATACCTTTGGGTATAAGCAGCTAACAATAGTGAATTACATAAACAGAGCTGCGAAGTTTAGAGATATTCACAGCCAGAAATTTATTGCCTTTAATCAGATGATCTCTGAAGAGCAATTACTTTGATACATATTATGGAAATGTTTCTCAGAGCAGGAAAAATGTCCAAATGGACCTACATAACTTCTATGATTTAATCTACTAATGCAAGTTATCAGTTTTTTTATCATTGTATCCCCTCCCACTGTCCACAGTGTCTTCTTTCTCCCATGTCTGACCATCAATGCATCACAGTTCTTACCAGACAGATAAACGTTATGTTTTGGAAAAGGGTTTAGGAATGGAAAGTTTACTTCTCCATTTGTCCCTACAATAATTTTTTAAATATGAAGCTATAGTTGACGGACACTTTTCAATTAAAAAAAAAAAAAAAAAAAAAAAGTCTGTTCTTACCTCATAAGCATTTCAGCCAAACTCTTTGCATCTAGAAGAGAATAGAAGAAATGTCATCAGAAATGAAAATCTATTTGATAGATGCATTATTAGGAAGAGATTTGTATCAGCTGTGTGTAAGACCACTGTTGCTTCTCAGATCAGTGGCAAGATTAAAAGAGTGTCTAAAAGTTCCTACTGTTGCTGATTTTAATTTCTGCCCCAAACAGCCTTGTTTAGTTCCTCAGTAGCACCAAAAATTATTAGAGAAATACAAGTTACCATTGACTTGACTAGAAGAAACTACATAAACATATTAGAAATAGGAACAAACTAACAAATAACAGGGATCTCAGTTTCTTCATGCCATGGATAGCAAATGAACTGGTGAGGGAAGCAGAAAAGGCAAAAAAATAGGAATTTTAATATCCATCTCTGGGCAGGAGCCAAAGCCACGTTGGATGAGCAGCTGTCAACCTGTCATTTCCAAACTAAATGTAATTGTACGGAGATCTGAGCAAGGGAGGTCTCCAAGAAGTTGATTCAGAATCCCAGAATCACTGAGGCTGGAAAAGTCCTCCAAGAGCCCAAGCTGTGCCCGATGGCCACCTTGTCCCCAGCGCAGAGCACTGAGTGCCACGGCCAGGCCTTGCTGGGACACCTGCAGGGATGGGCACTGCAAAGCTCCCTGGGCAGCCCTGCCAAGGCCTGAGCGCCCTTGCCATGGAGAAATTGCTCCTGGTGTCCAAGCCGAGCCTCCCCTGGCACAAACCTGTTTGCTCGCACTCAAATATGACTATTTTCCCACTAGCAATAATTCCAAACTGCTGCTGGGTCTTCAGAGTGTGGTCTACACACAAAGCAGAGGATGGCTTATTCCCACCTGGATCAGCCCTGCAAAATGAGACACTGCTGAGGGAGAAGTATCCCTCCTGTTCTTGTCGTTGCTGCTATTATTAGCAGGAAATCCTTTGGGGCTATAATTATTTCAATGCTCATCAGTTCAAAAGACACAGCTGAAGTTTGGTTTTTCAGGTAGGCTTCTGTAAAACTTTATCAACACGATACAATAATTTCTGTGGTATCATCCAGAAAAAACCAGGCAGCTCCGCTTTGTTCTCCTGCAATCAGCTGCTAAACAAACTCACTTAAAATGCTGACTCCCAAGTCCTTAAGTTTATCACACAGCAACAAAGCAGCCTTTTGTGCAACCAAGTGAAGCAAATCTGAGAAGAAAACAATTCCAAGTTCTAAGTCTTCAAACGACTCTCTTATATGAAACTTTACATTACTTCTTTTATCTACTTCTTGTAAATCTACCAGCACCTGCCAAGACATTCAGTGAATTTGTAATTGTTTTCTCCATCCCATCTTCTTTATTCCTCAATCACCTCTTGGGTCTCCAACACCTACAACAATTTCCTTACTTGTGACCCTATTAAATATCCTGCCTTTAGAATTCCAAGGATGTAGGCAGAAGCAAACACCATCTTAACACATCTCTCTAGCTTGTGCTGTATTAATTTTTAAAAGAAATGGAGAGAGGGCTCTTTTTATTCATTAAAAAACCTCAGTAAAACCCCTTTTATCCACTTTCTGCATTCTGTTTCCCTGACACAATGCCAGCTTGCCTCTCTTAAGCTTTATTCCTCACCTACCACTGGAGAAGCTGGAATTCTGTTCCTCCTCTAGCTCTGTTTGCTCCACTCCTTTATTTTTAAAATTCTTCTATCCCTCTCCAGCACAAAGCATGGCCAACTCCTGGTGGAGGGAAGGATGGTTCATCTGAGGTGTCTCATCCTATCCAAGCAGTTGTCCTTTTAGGCACTCAGAATTTCTATTTTCCACTTGGAATGAGATTGCTTTTGCCATTAACACTTGTAAGTGGTGCTCCATATTAGGTGGCAATATCTTTGTCAACAGTCATAAACCAAAAGACCAACACTGCTGCTCCCAAAGGAGTTTTGTTCCTGTCTTCTAAAAACCCAGGAAAGGACAGAGTTGTTTTGAAGAATACAAAAAAGCCAAATGAACCCAAAAAAATTATAAAAATTACACTGGTTGCAAGTAGTAGTTTGTTTTTTCTTTTTCCCCAGCAAATTTTATGATGCTTCTTGTTATTCTAGCAGCACCAGGATCATGAAGACACTGTGCACACATTCTCCCTCTGGCCTACATAATCAGGGTGGTTTAATATGCAAATACTGTTTTCATTCAGCCAGCAGCTTTTGTGAAGAAATTGCTGCCCCCTTAAGTGAAGTCTATGGATACGTCTGCAAGGAATTAAAAAAGGTGAAGGGACAAAGTTGAAGATTATTATAATGTACTCCAGTTTGTTTTTCATATTTTTTTTTAAATCGGGTTTAAATGGCAAACAACTTCCCTCATGTGTTCTCAGGTGCTGCCCAGCACATAGATTATTTCCATACTGTATCTGGAAAAAATTCACGCCATTTAATATATGTGGCACATACGTGCTTGTTAACATTTGTTGATTTTGGTTAAAGAGGTGCATAGGACATTGTGACTCTTCAGTCAAAAATAGCAGGAGGCATCAGCGAGACCATATTATGTGCTGAAAGTTGAATGAGGAAGTATTGAAAGGACAAGCTCTGTCAGGTGAGTTTAAATTTGCGAGTTATCCAAGTAGATTGTTCAAATGGTGAGCAGCATTGCTGGAATTAAGGATGGGCACAAAGGTTGGTGTGGGACAGGACCAAAATAAAGGTGTCAGGCAGATAGGGTTCTTATGTGTCCATCAAAGCAAAACCCAGAAGCTTAAATGTAGCCGAATATCACAGAATCATGGAATGGTTTGGGTTGGAAGGAACTTAAAGTTCATCCCATCCCACCCCTGCCATGGCAGGGACACCTCGCACTGTCCCAGGCTGCTCCAAGCCCCAATGTCCAGCCTGGCCTTGGGCACTGCCAGGGATCCAGGGGCAGCCACAGCTGCTCTGGGCACCCTGGGCCAGGGCCTGCCCACCCTGCCAGGGAACAATTCCTAATTCCCAAGATCCCATCCAGCCCTGCCCTCTGCCACTGGCAACCATTCCCTGGCTCCTGGCCCTGCAGCCCTTGGCAATTGTCTCTCTCCATCTTTCCTGGGGCTCCTTCAGGCCCTGCAAGGCCACCCTGAGCTCAGCCCAAAGCTTCTCCTCTCCAGGCTCAACAATCCCAACTCTCGCAGCCTTTCCTCCCAGCACAGCTCTCCATCCCTCTGCTCATCCTCGTGCCTCCATGGACTCTCTCCGGCAGCTCCAGCTCCTTCCTGTGCTGGGGACTCCACTATGACAACAGTGTGTCCAAAACAAGAGCTCCAGGAGAAATGTTGTTGTCACAAACCAATGACCAGAGATTTTAATATGCATTTCCTACAATGCCCTTTTGATCAGCAAACTGAGAATACTTCCTAAAATAAGCCAGCATCCCTGGCAGTGTCCTATTACCTCCCAGTTTTCAGGTGGTGAAAACAGGGCATGTGAAGGGGGCAAAGATGACAGAGGGAAGGCGATGACCTCTGCTCCAGCCAAGCATCACTTCAGTGAAAAAGTCACAGCCATTGCTCTCCTTTGCTGGGGCAGCCACCTTCGAAATTCTCAACGCATTTGGGTTTGCCCCCTGGGAAATCAGGACAGTGATAGAGTTTTAAATTGCATCCTGCCACTCCTGAACTATCACGCTGCGCTGATGCTTTCTGCTTGTGTTAAGGTGAATTGGATTTAAAAACAAAGGGAACACTATTACAGCAGTAGCGGAGCTGGGTTAATAGCAAGGAGAAGGAGCATGAAGCCATCAGGCTTCTCTTTGAGAATATTTGCTGACCTACTGAATGGCTGCATGAACTGCAGCAGCCAACTGACCTTTGGGGACCTGGCTGGTGGAACAGCTAAACTGGGCAAAAATCAGGACTCTGCTGAAAACTCTGCTTCCTTTAGGAAGGAGGAAGGAAAAGCTTTAACTGTCCCTGCATGCCAGGGAAGGATTAAAAGAATTGAGGATGGAGGGGCTGCTGTTCTTACACCAACAGAAATGCAAACACAAACCAATTGTCCATAGCAGGGATACAAATGTCTGCATGTAAATAAATAATAAACCTGCAGTTCCCACTCCTCTTTGTCAAGCAGCTTCCAAAAAAACCACATCTGCAGCCACAAAAGCAAGAGTTACATCTCTAACTTGCAAAAATCCTTTTAGAAGGTCCCGCTGTGGAGATTATTCTTTCCGATGTAGACTAGAGGAAAGTTGGTAGAGGAATCCTGATTTAGGAAAAAAGAATATTATGTGTCAAAGAAACCCCACCAGGTCATACACACCAAGTGATAATGTGATATTTCAATTTCAAAATTCAGATGAAACTTAATCATAATAATTAGAGTAAACAATTTTTTTTTGTTAGGAGATCAGGAAAACTTGCACGCACATTCATTTTAGAGAAGCGGTTCTCTGGAACAGCAACACTTATTGTCAGGAAAACTTTTCTAACATGAAGCAACTTCCAGAAAATGTCTAACAGTCTTCAAAAAGAATGAGCAAAAAAATTCTGAATTACTGAAGTCCTATCAATATGATCCTGGTAATGCACAAAATAATAAAAAAAAAATGGAATGAAGCTTAATGAAATGAATTAAAAGGATAATTGAGGCCAATCAATACAGACTTGTGGTCAAGCAGCCATGTCAAACAAAGTGGATTTTTTAAAATGGGATTAAAATTTGCTGAGAATTGATGACATTGAAAAAAGCTCTCACTGTGATATGGTTAAATAACAGTAAAATATTACATTTATATTTCTCTAGGACAAAGTTTTGGTACCTCAAAGTATTTTAACAGGAAGTAACAAAAATTAACACAGCAGCCATTTTAATGGATTTCAACATATTCAGACCCCAATTTTAAGCATAGAATAATTGTTTAGTATTTTTTGTCATCGTGCACTGTGGGACATTTGTCATTGGTTTGAAGTAAAAAGATAATATCTGATAAAAGTTTGAAAATCACACAAGAATTCAGTAGCTAAAATATAAGGAAAATGCCAGACCACTAAGAAAATAACCTGGATGATAATTCATATATCAAGAGCTCAGACCAGGGCTGTAGAATGGGGAATGTCTTCCTGTTGCACTGCAATGACAGAACCTGCAAATTATCTCAATGGATAAAATGTTAAGGATGTAAATGATGGGAAAACTACAGGGGAAGATTAAAATATATTAATCTGTTTCATTTACCAGTTAAAACATTAAGAAATTACTTGGTTACCACCATGTGGAAAGAATATCCTCAGAGACTGAAAATGATACAAAAAAGAACTTCATCCCTGAACAGAAGTAAGACAGGACCAGATGGAGTGTCGAGCTGTAGCTTGACAAATTCAGATAAGTGAGACACAACTTTTACAGAAATGGTAGTTAAATACTGATTAGTTTTATCAAAAGTACTGATGAAATCTTTTCCACTGCCTATATTTAAGTGAAACTCCAATATTTTTCTAAATTTCTCTCTTCTGAGAGGAAACAGTTCATAGAAATCTTATGTTATGCAAAAGCCATCCTGGTCAGCGATCATCAGCCTTCCTTAAGGGACTGTAACTCAAGAATCTATGAATACTTGTAAATTAACCATGAAAAAATAATGTGCACAGACATAATTTTCTAGAGCCAAAGGGCTCGAAATGTCCTGCTCATTACTGGATGGAATTCCACAGTATTTCTAAGAAGATAAGATAACACTTTCTTTTTCTTTACCACATTTTTTTTTAATGAAAGAAACCAAAACTGCACAGAGGTAAATGGCTTATAAGATTTTGAAGAAAAAATGATTATACAATCTAAAGCCTCCAGATGTCCTGATTTGCAGGGCTGTGTATGAAACCATAAGGTTGGTTGTCCTCTTTAATATATTAATTTGCCCATGCCCTCTTGTCTTTTTTTTAAAAAAAAAACAAAAACCAACTCCAAAATATTGTTACAAAGGACAAAATTAGACCCAAAAGAGAGATGTGTAGGAAAGTCAGAAGGAAAACGGAGGTTTGGCCCTGGTTTAAATAGATTCCATGGTCATATTTTGGTTAAAATACAAATAATTAAACAATTTGGTGGCTCCTGCAAATGATTAGGCTTAATTTTGCAGATGATTAATTGTTTTACTATTAATTCAGGTTTGGATTTGAAAGGCTTTTTCCCAAGTACCTTCAGGGAAGGTTCTGCTGTAGTGTACCAGTGCAAAAGCTATAGGGCAGCAGTGGCAGAATGCAAGGGTCAAAAACTTGGCTGTGGCTCAGGCAGGGGTATTTACTGGAAGGTTGATAAAGCTGAATGAATTCACAGATCTAAATCTTATTCCCATAACAAACAACTGGACTGGAATAAGGATTAGAGGAAAATACAGATCAGTGACAGTGAAAGGTCAGTGAACAATGAAGTGTTGCATAATTTCCATTATAAAAAATCATGGGAAAATGTGGTAACGAATCTGAGAATATCTGGTTGTGTTTTGTAGCCTACAAACATGTGGCTACTTCCTTTTCAGAATTCAGGAGTCATGGCTTGCAGCTGCTGGAAAGCTGAAATTCCCTCATTTTCAGAAGATCTGATTGCATCCTTCAAAAAAAATCTGGTTTTAGGTCATCGAGATCATTCACAAGGGAAACAAACAACAAAAAAAGGAAAACAAACAAATAAGAAATATTTTCCTTTCCCCTATACAAAATAATAACCATGGATATACTAATAATTTTTTAAGAAACTTATGACCAAATGAAAAAGAAGGAATCTCTATAGAAAACACACACACTTTGCTCTGTATCGCAGGAAAATGATCCCAACTAGGGATTGAACAGTTTGGTCACGTGCAGCCCCACTCCTATTTTCATGTTCAGGTCGAGCTAAATTCTGCAGACATCATCTTACCTCGCAGCCTCTTCAGCCTCTGCTCCCTCCTCCTCCTCCTCACGACCAGCAGCATCACAAAAAGGAGCAGGACCCCGACCAAGATACAGGAGATGGTCACCAGCATCTTCAGCCCTTCGTTGGTGGCCAGCCCTTCCTCACTTTGCACCACGGATTTAATGAGTGGAGGGATTGTACCTGGAAGAGGGTCATGACATTAGAGTCCTATTAATGAAGAGAAAAGGTTGAGTTCTTGGGGAGCAAGGTATTTTATTGCTTCAGCTGTGGGCAGAACATACGGTTTTTCTGTTTGGGATAGATGCTACATTTGTGTGTCTAATGGCCATGAACACATAGCCAGGTACATGGAAATGAGGGGCTGACTGCAGAGACCCAGGGATTATCAGAAATCGAGAATTCCATTCATTGATTAGGGAAAACCATGCCGGTCATGCAGTCAAATACTATGATTAATTTGGAGTCCTATTAAATTATTAAAAAGCCGCAAGAGACCTCAGAATTCCTCCCTATGTCTATTATTCCTTATTATGGGAAAATAGCTCTGCTGTGACATTTCTGCTGGGCTTTTCTTTGCATTTGACAAAGCTCATTTTGTGCCACATACATCAGATTAATCCTTTGCACAGCAACATTCTGCTATCAATTCTAAGGGTGCAGCAGTGATAGCGATCTGAAATTCAGACAGCCAGGCTGATACTAATCTGCTAAAGACTGTCTGACGTTATACTCATCAGTAAAACAGGAGAGTAATGCTGGACAGAAACAATCAAATTTTGAGAGGGAAACGAGGGAAATGAATCTACCAACTACTGGCAGGCAGCTCACTTTTTCATTCTGGGACATATTTGCATTTTGAATATACCTGGCTTCCTGGTGATATATAATACTTGAACTTTTCAATTCTTTTCTTCTTTACCTCTAAGGGACGTGAGAAGAATGCAGCACCTTCTGTGGAAGGCTGTTTAGTCATGGAAGACTTCTCACTCATTTCCTGATTACTATTAAACTGCTGAATGCAACCACAAATGAGGCTATAAAATGCAGATTTGCTTGAAACGTGTAGAAACACGTAAGTATTGTGAACTGTGATGACTTTGGATGGAAGCTATTAAATTTTAACCAGCTACTGAAACATAAAAGTGGCTACTTACTTGCTAAAAGGAAAGGAGGGTGAGAGAGAAAAACAGGCACATCCTTTTTTACATTTTAATTGCTGCATTAAGTGATATAGTTATAACTCATTATGTACCATACAGTACCAGAATAAAAAACTGAGATCTGATGCAGTACAGTGTGAGTGCCATAACCACAGTGAAAATGTAGAATCCTAAGTCCTGTTTTTTTTCTTTTCTTTCAGAAGAGCTATTTGAGCTGCATATAAAGAGAAGAGCAGTTCCCTAAAGGGACAAAGATAAAAAGAAAAGCTACAACCACCCAAACCTAAATCAGGTACTTTGGAAAATTTGTTTTCTTACAATTGCATTTGGAATATTTTTCTAATGTTCCCTTGCAGTTCTTCCCCATAATTTTCTCTTCTTTTCCCCCTAATTTTCCATTCCTTGAACACACAGCAGGATATTTTCATCTTGCCCTGAGATGCAGATTTTTCACTACTCTAAAGGCAAATAAAATTATTAGATGAAGAAATGGAAAGAACTTCAAGTTCCTGAAGGTAATACTAATAAGTGTCTCTAAATCCTCCTAAACCCTCCTGAATAGTAAAGGGCTATAGTTTTCTCTGAATTACAGTCACAGAGACCATTGGGTTCAAGATTACCTAAAATTATGTCTTGCTTTCCTTAGCAATATGATAAAAATCAAATGATGAGTGGCCTTTATTTCACTTAAACCTTAAGTGTTCAGATATTTGATTATCATTATCCATACCTCTTCCTGGGTAAATGTAAACCTCATAATATTATATATAGGCAGTTAGAGCTTAATTAAAAAGCCATACTGCACATTTTCACATAATCCATTTGTTGCTTTTCAGCGATTGCATTAGAAATTACCAAAAATTAATCCTGCTATCCATTGAGAAAGCACCATCTCCACATTTGATGTAATTCTAGGTTCTGGCTGGGAGTGGAACAGTCAAAGCTTTTCTCAGGACTAAGTCCCAGACAAATGGGGAGGGTTTGTTTTGTTTTCCAGGTTGATTCAACATCACCCTTTTTTCAGCCTGATTGGTGCCTCGCAGAAGCTGTAATTTGAACGTCTCTGACCCCTTTTTCCCCTTTGCTGCAGCATCTCCCACTGCACCCTGTGAATTCAGGAGTGTTTTCCTGCGCCCTTCACGTCAGGGAGCCCCTGGGTGGGTCAGAATCAATTAGCAGAGTTTAGAGCTGATCTGATTTAATGCCAGGGCTACTGAGTAGCTGATCCCTGAGCTGGGAAGCTCCTTTACAGCTCCACAACTGCAGCTGGGCTAAAAATACCTCCTTACGAATTGAGTGCCTCTGAAAAACAAGGGGCAGGGAGGTCAGCAAACCTGTAAGCTGGAAATCGTTGCTGAAATGCCCACGAGCAGAGAGCAAAAAGCTGCACGTAGGTTTGTCATTAACCTTCTGACCTAATTCACCACGGAGAGATTTGAGGGGAAGGATGCTTAGCCATGATATTCCTCAGGAGCTCTGCCACAGACAGAAATCAGCTGCTGCAGCCCAAAGTGACCCAAAACCACGTAACTCTGGGATTTCTGCAAAGTTTACAAAGGCTTTATCTTAAGGCTGCTAAAGCTTCTAAGCTTGTACTTAGCATTTGGCATCTCAGAACTTTCATGCACTGTATTATCTAATCTTCAAAGTACTACCCTTGTATCTGCTTTATCCCACGGGCAGCTGTGACCCCTGGGAGCTGGAAGGGGCTAATCTCCCACCACAGGGTGAATCAAAGGTAGAGGCAGGGACAGCACTCAAAAGTGGAGCTGGCCAAGAAGGTTCCACTGGCAAAAAATTCCCTGTCTACGAAAGCAAAGATTTCTGCATCAAATTCTGATAACAACGATAGTAATGACTATCATCATCATCATCATCGTCGTCGTTGTCGCCATCATCATCGGTTTCTAATTTCAATTCTGAGTCAAACGTAACAAATCCAGAAAATCTGAAAACTGAACTTTGCTTTTCCAGCCACGTTTTCCTCTCATAACCTCAGGGTCAGTATTGGAGCTCACTCTTCCTCTCTAAGGCACAATATAGTCCTGGCAAAGCACGCTTCACAAACAAAACCAGCAATATCACAAACGGGAAATTTTCTAGCTGACCAGAAGCAGTGGCCCAGGAAATTTAATGCTACAAATATTTTTTTACTGTTTCATTTTCTTGTTTTAAAAGATGCCACAGAGCAACATAAAAAATCAAAGAGTGTGCCGGTCACAGTGTGAAACCAAGGTAAGTATCATCACCCAATCAAAGAGCAGAGCCTGGCAACATTTCAGGTCAAATCACTGTCAGAGTAGTTGTGATTTCAGTGCTATCAGTGGAAATTTAAGGCTCTGGGCCTGCATTTCGATATAATCCAATTTTACAATTTTAAGGTATATCTTAAGACTTTTTGCCCCAATCAAATAAATGTAATGATAACTGTGGATGCAAAAAAAAAAAA
>VZRL01007090.1:47425-97353 GCA_013397895.1 Origma solitaria
AAAAAAAAAAAATCACTGAAAGTTGGATGCTGCCTGTAGAAAGATACTGGAAAACAAAACCAAAACAGGATAAGCTAAGTAAAATGACAGGAAATTAACCCATAATACTTGAAAGAGTTATTATTGACAGCACCTACATTTCTCAGTAAAACAAGCCCTTCATCTACCTGGAAAACCTGCCAGCATTTGTGCAGTAGCTGCTTGGATCCTGGTTTCCTGTGTGCCTCTGGAGTGCTGAGGCAAGATCTTTCTCTTAATTTTCCAGACCGTCTGAAATAACACGAGGACTGTGTGGCAGCTTACCAAAAATGATACTTTGCAAAAGGGTGAGGGCACGTGTGATTAATTATCTGCAAGGACTGCAGAGCAGCCTGCACAAAGACTGGGATAGCAGGAGAGGATGTGTAAGGTGCTGAGGTTTAAATTCTGTCTAAGCCATATCCCACATTTCTGCCTGGGAATGGCCCCTGCTCTGCCCTGAGCTGTACATGGAGGTGTGTTACCAACACAGAGTTACAAACAATTCCCAATTTGGTGCTGTCACTGGACAACCATCAGCTCTCGCCTGAACTTGCTCACCAGTGCTGGAGTTTAATTTAACAGTACAGATGTTGCCAAGCGGTTGCACAACACAGCACAATATCCCTGGCAGCACAGCAAGATTTTACACTGGCTGTCTCCAGAAAAGCTCTGGCAATTCCCACTGGAGCAATCCGAGAGCCTACCATCTGGAGCCATCTGTGCTGCCCTTTTGCCAAGAACGCAGCCGTTTGCCACCACGGAGCCATCGGGAGCACACATGTGCCACCGTCCCTTTCAATCCGCCCAGCAGGACCTGAGCTGGAGCGAGTGACAAAGTGGCACATTCACTCTTGCCCTCGTGTCCTGGTTTGTGCAGGGTGGGCAGGAACCCCTGGGATGCAACAACTCCCTCATCGTCCGTGCCCTGCTGCTGGGCACGACAGAGCCATCTGTCATGGCCATTAGTCTCACTGTCCCCTGCCTGTGAACAGGACAATTGCACTGCCATTGCTCTGCCCTTGGAGGATGTTGTCCAGAGGCTTTCCCGGAGGACAACCTGCTTGGCTGCCCTGTTGTGTCCCATAATGGGTTTTGGGCTGTGTCACAGGGACATTGCAGGGAAAAGCAATGAGGCCAGACACCCCCGGGAATCGCTGCGGGAAGCAATTCCACGGGAGACAAAAATTTCATGCGAAAGACGCGTGAAATGCTAGGAAAGGCCCCTGTAACCACTGGAACTAATGACTCTTAATGTCCTATGGTGATGTGTCTTATGGCTGATTGACTTTGGTGCTGGAGTTTTTCTGAAGTGAGGACAAATAAACAATTCCTCTTTTCTGCCTGGCAGCCTATTGTCAGGAAAGCAGGAGCTATTTTACATCTTTGACACTTTAACCTCTCTGACAGCATGGACAGCGGATTCAAAATGGGGTTTATGAGGGGAAGAAATGGAAGATGAGGAAAAACAACAAAAAAAATCACATATGAAACTCGAGCAAAACAGTATCTGAGGTGTAAACAAAAGGAAATACTTACTGCCATCATAATTGAGCGTGGCAAATTTGGCTTGTTTCTCTGCACAGCCAGCACTGTTGCACACTCTCATTTGCAGCTCGTACCAGGTGGCCTCCTGGAGGTCGTACAGGATGTAGGACTTGGACAGGGATGTCCTCTGGGCTGTTGTCCACACCGTGGTCCCAAAGGGCCGGTACTCCAGGGTGAAGGAGGTGATGGGGCAGCCACCGTCGTTCCAGCCGATCAGGTTCAGCTTCACCCGCGTGGTGTTGACGCTGGCAAAGAGCTCCTGCTCCTTGGAAAACTGTGGCTCTAGAGGCAATGGGGTATTCCAAATGAAATGCTTAAATACTGCAGATAAAGGACTCTCAATATATAAGATAAAGAGAATAATTTCTAGGGCAATCTTCTAGCTTAAACTCCATATCTATTTATTCAGCTTCTTTCCCTCCTCTTTCTTAAATGGTTTTTTCCCTCTTTGTGCCAGACTCACAAACCCAGATTTTCAAATCAATATGTGGGAAAAGATATCTATATATCCATTAAAAATTTTTTGTTTGTTTTGCCTTGCAGAACTTTACACAGACTTTTCCTTTATTTTGACACTTATCCTGTTCAGAGGATGCTGCTTGCACAGCTCCTGCAGTATTGGCTTGGAGCAGAAATAAGACATTGGCTCCCTTTATACATAAATATACTCCCTGTCTTTCTTCAACATCCAGACAAATAAACCCCTGAATTTTTATAAGAAGAGAAGAAACAATTTCCTCATGGCAATAAAATAGTTGGAATTGCTGTGTCCTGTGACGGTGGAGACACCTCCTTACCAAATATCTGCCAACCCATCTAAGAAAAAAATTATTAGAGAAATAAGGACAGAACATCAGCCCGTGTGGCTTTCAGGTCCTACAGCAACAGATTTCTGTCACAGCATGGACAGGACTGGAAATGTTTCCAAAGCCAGTAATATTAGAATATCCAAGCCTTTAATCAAACCAAGAGCTACAGCAGAATTCAGGAGCTTCAGGAGGTGAAGAGGATGGAACCTACGTACCTTTGCCGAGCGTTTTGGCCTCGATGATCTCACTGATGCGTCCCGGCCCCACCCCGTTCTGAGCTGTCAGAGTGAACTTGTACCACGTCCCACACTTCAGGGTTTCCAGCCTGTAGGATCTCTCACTGGGGCTGATGGGGAAACTGCCCCACTGCTCACTGTTATCCTCTGAGTACTGCAAAATATACCCTGGAGGGAAAGGGCAATGGTAAGGCAGGCACAACCCTCAAATCCTTCAGGTAATCCAAGGAGGCATTCTAGAGACCTAATAAAACTAAAAAAAATCCCATGTGCAGGGGAACATTCAGCTCTCCCCTGACTAAAAGATACCAGGCAATGCATTTTGCCTACCCTGACAACAGCTTAAATACAATTTCTGTGAAAGCTTCAAGGGGAAAAGCAAAGGATGGATATTTCTAAGGACCCTTCAATCAGCAACAACCAGATGATGAACCTGGACCCTTCAAAATGAGTGGTTAGAGATTACACGTCTGGAAAATCAGATAGAGCAACTGTCATAGCAGCTGAGGGTACGCTGGGAGAAAGTGATTAAACGTGTGAATAAACCACCACAAAGACAAACTGCAATTTACTGAAAGCTGTTATCGTCATGATGGTGCACATTAAGGGTTGACAGCAATACAGATAGGGGTTGTTTTTCTTTTCTTTTTTTTTTTTTTTTGAGTCATTCATAATTTCATACTAAACCTATCAACATATGATAATTTAGGAAGAAGCAGCAATTAACCTGAATTACGTTACCTCGGATAGAACTGCCACCATTGTCTCCAGGTATCCAGGAAAGAGTGATAGAGGAAGATGTAGTTTTGGATACAGTGAGTCTTGGCTGGTCTGGTGGAACTAGATGGGAAATAGTTAAAAATAGAAAATGCAATCAAATGATTTGACACGATCTTAATCACTTCTAACAGTCATTTATCAAATAGCTGTTTTGAGTTGCAAAAAATGCAAATGATTTATGTCAAAGTGTCTGTTTAGCTGACATCCTCGGTTAAGGCAAGAACAGACAAGCTCTCAATTTTTATATTTAATTTTATGCACAATTTTGTCTTTCAATTCTTAAACTTCATTTTTCTCTGAATTTTTTTGTATCTGTCCTGTTAGACCGCAATGGCACATGAGCTACCCAGATATTAATTTCCATTATTTTTGATATCTGTTTTAGGAGGAAGATAAAATTTTAGTGGCAGGAAACAGATGCACGGTTGCAAGTGATGCCCCAATCATTCCAGTGTTTGCAGGCTATTATGGCAAAAATGAAAAAAAAGTGCATATCAAGGGTTTCTGCCAGTGCCACTGTGAGAGTTAATTAGGTAAATCTGTGGCTGGAGGCAGATCCATAACCTCTTGCAGAGCTCTGAGGCTTTTGGTATAAAGAATTCACAACTCTGTCAGCAAAGACCATAAACACTTCAGTTCTGCTGCTCCCCCTAAACATTAAGGTTATGTCTAATCTGTGGGACAGAAGAATGAGGTTCCAAGGACCAGCTGCTGATTGAGTGCAGGAATAAAACAGAGGTTTCAACTCTCATCCCCTTCCTGGTTCCCAGTTTCCTTTGGAGGAAAATCATAGAATGGTTTAGGCTGGAAAAGAACTTTAAGATCATCTCGTTCCAGTCCACTGCCATGGGCAGGGACACCTTCCACTAGAGCAGATTGCTCTAAACCCCATCCAGCCTGGCCTTGGACACTGCCAGGGATCCAGGGGCATCCATAACTTCTCTGGGCAATCTGTGCCAGGGCCTCGGCACCCTCACAGGGAACAATTCCTCCCAGCATGGAAGGGCAGAGAATGAGCCATGCCACATCCCAGTAAGTTGCACTGGATAGGGCAGACTGGGACTGGGAATTGACACAGGGAACTGGGGCTGGAAATGGGACTGGCAACTGGGATAGTTTAAGCTCAGCCTGAGTAAAGCCCCAAACTGCACCAGTGGACACTGGCTGGGCTTCCAGTGCTCAGTGCTGAGGGGCAAAAAGCAGCAAAGAAGCCTTGACAAATCTGTTATGTGCCAATAAGATCATATACTAACCATTTTATGGAGAGGCAAAAAGCAGAAAAGGAGCCTTGACAAATCTGTCATGTGCCAATATGATCATATACTAATCATTTTCTGGAGAGGCCATCTCTGACTTCCACCTGGATCATGAACTGGCCCTGTTACACAGGTGAGATGACTAGAACAACAAAAGCATAAGGCTGTGGAGGACGGTGTTTGCTGAAATGGAGAAGAATGGTCAGGTGAAAGTTTAAAGAGCTGGTTGAAAAATTTATTGAAGCCCTGAAGGGTAAATATTTGCCAACACTTTGCCCAAGTGTTTTCTGAACAAGTGTGACTTGAGGCCTCCCAAACTCCTCAGAAACAGAAAAAATCAAACATTTCTGCCTCCAGAACAAGGAGTGAGGCATGGACAGTTTCCATCCTAGGAAAAGATCAAGAAACAGCAGCAAAGATGGGATAGAAAGCTGGGGAGGAGAGACAGAAGGATGGTCACAGCTCCTCTGGTCACTTCCAGGGAGAGAAGAGGGTGATGGTGTTGGTGACCAGTGCTGGCAGGAGCTGCCCTTGTCCTGACACAGTCCCATGAGCCAGGCAGGACAGAAGTCCCAAACGCTCTGCTGTGCCCAGACCATTGCCTGCTTTCCCTGTGTTTGAGGGGCAGCTCTTCCTGTGGAGTGAAGCTCCAGGAGCAGCTCCACACTGCAGTCCATGTTCAAGCCATCAGATTGCAGAATAATGGGTGCTGATGCAAGGCAGAGTCTGCTGGTTTCCAGCTATGGATTAGTTCAAAGAAAAGTTGATTTTTCTGCCCTCACAGGGCCAAAGAGTACTGAAGAAAACAAAAGAGACAGTTTATACTCTAAAGGAAAACTCTCTATGTGAGATGGATTTGTTCTGTTATTCTGAGTGACTTGGCTGATTCCATGGAGAGAGACTGCACACACTACACTGGGAAAGATTTATTGTAAAAGCTTTCATCACTGCTTCACCCTATCTACAAAAAAGGGTGGTCCCACATATTAAAAGCCACTCTTTGTCTGTCCCTCAGGGAAGTAATATTGATTTGCTTTTAGTTGCTGAAGTTCAATAACACTAAAGATAGGCAATTACAAAAGTACTTAGTGAAATATAAATACACAGTTTCCATTTGATGGTGTTTTCTCTCCCTACTTCCTGTCGGGGTCATGCTTCAAACATTGCAGAAGAGCATCTTTAGTTTCTGTTGGGTAGCAGGTAAGCTGATATCTGTCAATATATGCCATGATGTTTGTTCCAAAGCTTAGTGGAACGGTTTCTGCAGGGAGAGTGGGACTGCAGTGGGAACAACCTCTCTCTGTGCTCTCATATGTTTGCACCAGAAGTTTAGATTCCACATCCAGGAGAGTGAACACAAAAATGTGCACTCAGTTGAAGCATTCACAGGATCTACTTTAATGCGAGTGAGCAAGGAAATCTGCGTAGTGAATTCTTGGTGTGAGAATACACAGGCTCTGCTTCACATTGCTCTTCCTTTATATTCCTATATTGTCCCTGCTTTTGTACATATCAACACCATCCTGGATGCACTCTGTGCTTTTCAACATGAATATCAAACCTAGCTGGAGCAATGCATTAGCTGAAGGGGTACTGATGTTTCATTTCCAATGCTTCCTCATATTCACCTCATATTCATCAATAAAATTCTGCTTCCGCATAATGAAGTTTTTGTGCAAGGTCTCAGCACAGAGGCAAATTCCCACTGATAGCTTTTCAGGAGCTAAATTAAAGGCCTCCAGGTCTTTCTGAATTTTGTAATATTGAAATGATACATGTGATATTTGCAAGGAGAAGGCAGAAGCTGATACTGTGGGAAGAACTAGAAGATAACCAAATGCAAACTCGTGGTTGTCAATCTTACAAAAACTCAGAGATTTAACTGCGAGTGTGTGAACTGTTTCACCAAAAGCACCATTTTCTATATCACAAAATGCTCATGGCTGAGTCAGAGAGACCTGAAGAATACTTTATTTATTCATTTGAATGAATTAAATTTCCACATAAACACAAATATTTTGCAACCAGATACACCTCTGCATTACCAGTAGCTCTTAAGAGCTATGGTAACAGTCCCGAGGTAGATCCAACAGCCTTACCTTGTACCTGCAAATTCAAAATGATTTCATCTGATCCCCAGTTGTTGCTGGCCACACAGCTGTAGTACCCAGAGTCTTCTGCTTTCACAGTCCTGATGACAAAGCTGCCGTTGCTGAAGATGCTCCTTCGCCCATCAATCATCACTAGACTGGGTGTCCCGTTACTACCTCACAGGAAACAAAGTGCATACATTAAAGAAGTTACAATCAAAATTACTCAGAAGTGGATTTTTTTTTTTGAAGCAACTAAGCATGGAAAGAGAGCGAAAGCTGTGGGACAAGGTGTGTCCATTTAATGAGGCAGCAGAGGAGTATTTTCTGTTGGGAAACACCTATCATTTGCTTAAAAATGCACTTTTTCTAGACCCAATGTGAGTGAAAACAGAAATTCACTCCTTCCTTAACTTTTTATTTCATAAAAATGCTGAAATAAGGGTATAGGCAGCTCCTGGCTACGAAGTTTATCCTTATAAAATAATACGTATTTATATCAATGCACAAGGTGGTTTCATAGCACTGTAGTCTCCCTGCTTGCACAGTGCTTGGATGAAAATTATTGTCCATGTGTTTTTCCAAGTGGCTCAGTCAAACTGTGAAACTAAAGTTTAAAACAGAATCATGGAAAATTAAATATGTGCAAGACATCTACTGCCCACCTCAGCATGAATCAGTGCTTCAGGCACTTTGCTCTCTCAGAATAAAACCTTCTTGTCTGCCTGACAATAAAACAAAAAGGACTCTTGAATTTTGCATTTTGAATGTTTATCTTTACCCCTTCTTCATTATTTTTTTTCACCTTTTCATGCCCTGTAATCACCACAGCCAATCAGTTTAAGGAATTTCTAAACTCCTCATCTACTGTGACCATGAATCATCACAAATGGTCCTTCTCCTTCCAGGATCACCCTCCCCACAGCCCCGAGAATTTTAAGCAAATGGACTTTATCTGAGCTATACATTTAGTTGCTGGTTACCTATCCTTCATCCACTTGACTGTTGGAGCTGGGTCCCCCACGGCTTTGCAGGGGAGGACAATGTCCTTCATCCAGGGCGTTGTCACCGTCCCGCTGAACGTCAGGATCCTGGCAGGAGCTGGGAGAGAGCAAGAGATACTCAAGTGAGGGGTCTGTTCTTACAGCCCTTGGAAAGGAAATAGAGACACCCACAATTAAAGGGGGGAAACCAAACTAATTTAAAAATGATGTTTTTAGGATGCTAATTCCTTTTAACTCATAACATTACCTATTTATTCAAGTACAAGTATCAGGTTCAGTACCTGGAAGACGAATTACTAAAAGAGAGATGAAACACAGGGTTGGAAGAGTCTTTGTAGAGGAAAAGAGCAAACCCAGTTATTTATCATCTTTACTGACTTTTGCATATTTTGTAGGAGAAATAATGGATGAAAATTATGTCCAAGGGATGCTTTTCTCCAAAATTCCAGCAAAAGTGTCCACAGTAGATGGGTGTCTTATAAAAATGAAATTCTTGATACATCTCTGCTATAACAATTTTGGTATTAAGCAAAATAAACCTTCATGTATGTATATATTAGTACATTGCAGAGTC
The DNA here is from genome assembly GCA_013397895.1 of Origma solitaria. Lineage (NCBI taxonomy): Eukaryota > Metazoa > Chordata > Aves > Passeriformes > Acanthizidae > Origma > Origma solitaria. Next base: position 55,741 of record VZRL01007090.1, read on the forward strand.
TATCTGAGGTCCACAAATGTGAACAAACTAAAATCAGTTTGTATCAGCTCTCAGATCACTGAAATATATAAAAAAAATATCAGTTTCAGTTTATAATACACATGAACACTGAGGCTGTGTTAGAACTTCATTTGTTATTCCTCAAGAATGACCCTTGATAGAAATAGATTTGCTGTTGGCCTTAAATATATATTTTAAAGGCATATACTGAATACAGATAGACAAAATACTGTATTTTTAGTCCTGATCTACTTCAGTCATGCACACTGATCAGAATTTATACTTAATAATCCATTTTGCACCAATTAGGAAAACATGAAAATGAGAACCAGCATCAAATATAACTGGGACAGTTAATCTGGAAAAAAAAAATCATGCATAAAAGAACAGGCCTTGAAAAATTAAGTAAAATTACTTGAGTAGGCTGCAATGGGACTAGAGATATTCACAAAAAGAAAAGATTTCATAGATTATACAATCAGTTTGGACTGTGTTGCCTATGTTCTCTTCAAGCACTGTTGAAGGCCAAGCTTCTCAAGAGATTTTTTTCTGTGGTCAAAATTTTAGCTAAAACACAAGTAGCTGTCTAGAGATTTAAGTAACATACAAAGTGAAGGTTGGGTAATGGGACAGCATTTCTTTCCTAACAGCCAAGGATCAACATGTCCTGTCCTGGCTGAACAGCAATGGAGATCTCTGGAAAGGCTCCCTCCTCCTTCCAGAGCTCTGAGGTTTAAGCCTCTCAGGAGAGAGTGTGGGGAAGGTGTTTTAAAAATTTATTTTTCTTCTCATTATCCTGCTCTGATTTTATTAGTAATAAATTCAATCAATATCTCTAATTCGAGTCTGTTTGCCTGTGCCAGTATTGGTGAGTGATTTCTCTCTGTCCTCATCTCAACTCATGAACCCTTTGTTATATTTTCTCTCCCCTGTCCATCTGCAGAGGGCAGTGACAGAGAGGCTCTGGTGGGAGTCTGGCACCCAGCCAGGGTCCTCCCACCACCCCATGGGCTAATTAACCAAATTAACTCGAACAGAAAGATGCCCAGTGCACATGGGGACAGAGTGAAATGCTGACTGTGCTGAAGTTGGTGTTAGAAGTCCCATTTGTCTTCAGTAGTGCCAGGGCTTTGCTGCAGGAGATGCCTTGTGGTGCTCAAGCCATCTTTGAAAAGCAGCAGGAGATGCTGTCAGCTCTCACTATCTACAAAACACACCTGTGAGCAACTGGGCTGCTCAATTCCTGTCCCGTGCAAAATTCCCTCTGCGCCATCAAGCCTGAAAACTCATTTAAAGTTAACTGCTAATCATTTCTCCCTGACCTTCCCACATCTCCTGTGTTTCTTGAAATACTCAGCTACTTCCAGCTGTTGCCTCTTCCTGTGGAATACAGAAATCCTGCTGAAGCCTTCAGCATGGCATGGCACCACTGTCAGCAAACTTTCTGTATTATCCCTTTGTTTTTAATAGTTATTTCAATATGAATTCTTCCTTAAGAAGTCGTAAGTTGGACATCTGCTGTTCAAAGTGCAACATTTATGTTGTAGTTCCTGATTTTCAATGTCCTGTATCTCTCATTTTACCGTGATATGTGGAAGCAACATAAACCTCACAGAAGCCGAAGCCAGTGGTAAGATGATAGACCACAACTCAGAAAATTATCAGAAAAGCACAGTGCACTATTTTTGTGAAATTATCCACAGCTTTCTGGATTTTCTTATTCCTTCCAGGTCCTGAGTGCTTTTAACAGAGATGGTAACACAGCAGCAAATTTTTCAAACCCAATTTTCTTTATAGCTGAACTTCTGATGTCCTGAGACTGCTAAAAGGTACACAAAGAAAACTAGAAACAAAATAAATGTCAAGTGAAATCCATCTCAGAGCAGAAGGTTTGGAATTCTAACAGGCATTCATGAGGTAAAAAAGTCTGGAATCTCACAGATCTCTCTCTTCCTTTTGAGCCACGGGAATTTTTGGAATCATATGGGTAAGCTGCAGGGTTTACTTCTTTGTTATCGAAGCTCTCCACATGCCTACACACTTCTCTCTAACCTTACATTTGATGGCATGGCACTGGATTACGGTTGTGCCTGTTCCTATTTTTTTACAAATTACCCAATTATTAATTGGAGATAAAGAGGTTCCTTCACAGAACAGTGCACTCTTTTACGCTAATGCAGTTTTCTGCATGTTTGTTTGTTTAAATTACAAATCCTCTAGCCTACATTTACTGTCACAGAAATAGAAATGGGCAGAAATTCTTTGCAAGAGGCTGTAACTCATGGGGTTTTTTACCTCTAGAGGACACAACTGTGTTTTAAAGGTGAGCTGTAGAGGGAAACAGAACAAGAACTATGACAGTTCACTGCAGCTCAGCTTAAAACAAATAAAACATCCAACAGTGAATATCCTGGGTCAGGAGTTTCTTTCATTTACTTTCTCACAGAAGAGGGTGGGCAGGTCCTGGCCCAGGGTGCCCAGAGCAGCTGTGGCTGCCCCTGGATCCCTGGCAGTGCCCAAGGCCAGGCTGGACATTGGGGCTTGGAGCAGCCTGGCACAGTGCGAGGTGTCCCTGCCACGGCAGGGGATGGAGATGAATAATTTTTTTAGGTCCCTTTCAACCCAAACCATTCCATGATTCTCTGCTTCTAATATTCTGTGTATTCCTGTCTGTCGAACCATCAAAGAAACAAACCAGTGTGTACTGTCATGTGAGCCCCACATGTTATTTAAAAACATTAAACACATAAAGCAACATAGACTGGGGGGGAAAGCTATTCAAAATTCATGCTCAGGTAGCCTGAATAGAGGGGAAACTCAAAAGTCAGAGAGTTGTCCCCAGAGGATCAGATTGCCAGGGGTCTGGAGCTGTTATCGTCATACTGCCAGCAAATGCCATTCCCCATCAGTCATGGTCAGTAAATCAGAGGAACAAATGCATGCAAGGTTTTTTGTCTTCTGAATATGTTTGATAGGCTAAACCCACATCTTTCAAATCAGCAATGAAGAGTAATTTGAGGGGCAGGAGCACAGCCTGCTTACGTGGAGGCTGAACTTTCATTGCCATGATTATTTTCTGTTTGTTGGGGATTTTTTTTTATTATTTCTGTCAGTTAATTACAGAGAATAACAATCTGTTCTGAGAAATGAAGAGTCTAAAGAAAGAAAGAAATGTTAACTTGAATTAAGCTTTCATTTAAATTGGACTATCCATTTCACATCAACCCCCTATCTAGACATTCTCATTGTTCTCAAAAGAGTTCTTAAAGGGGTTATAATTAAGTTGACATAATTCAATTCAAAGTTAACTCTCATTAGCTGTCATGATGGTATCATTACTTGGACAGTTACTGTGCAGAAAGAGGAGCAAAAAAAGGAAGCAAACAACTACAAAATAATAGCCCACAGGATGTTTTTGTATTGGGAAATTATTGCAAAATCAGGCTGTAAGTGCTTCTAACCCTGTGATGTGGGGGGTGAGAAAGGTCTTCGAGGCCATGAGCTCTGCCCATCCTTCCTCATCGTGCAGCCACTGCCCTCAGCACTGATCACCACTTTCTCCCAGCTCCCTAAAATGCCCTGTGATGCATTCATAAAGGAAATCTTGTATGTGATACAATAATTTCTAACCTAGCTACATCCAAAGTTCATAAAATTGCTGTCTATCAGTATTCCTAGCTCCCATCAAAGCCTCCACAAATGGATTATTCATTACTTTTACAGTCCTAAGTGCATGTAAGAGGCTTTTCCTGAGCATCATCTGATGCAGACTTTATATTGGAGTATCACTACAAACTCTAAGGTTGACTGGATGCATCCTACTGTCCTTTGAAATAAAGACTTCTTCAGACTGACCTGTCTATATTGAAGTAATTAATTATTTTTTCTTTTAAGTCATCTTGCCTTTTCATAAAAGTTATTTTTAAGTTCACTATTTGTCATCATGGATTATGTTACATAAGCTTCAGAGGAGCAGAATTAATTCTGGTAAGCTGGATCAGTTTAAGTACATGTGGGTCAAGTTGCAACTTTTCAATTTTTGGCAAACAGAGCAATTGCACATTGCAATTCCTCGTAACTCAAGGTTATGAATATCGGAGCCTGCAAAGTCTGAATTGATCTCTGTTCATCTTTGAACATTTCCCCCTTTTTAAAAAATGCATAGGGCATGGAAAAAGAAAACTTCTAGGACATTTTGTGCAGGGTTTGCCTGCAGCATCAATATATTACTATTGCACGATGTCTAATTATTTTTGCTCTTATTCAGGCATCTATTTTTATGCCTATTTTTGTTTCCCTTTTTCTTTTCATCACCGCACATCCATTATACACAGGTGACAGCCAAAAGGAGGAGCACACTGAAACCTTTGCCCTGTTTCCCTCAGTTGTTCTTTCATGATTTTCCTTCACTGGTGTTCTTTACACTCCTCATCCCTCTTTTAGGATATCAGCTTTGGTCTCACTGACGTTCATAGTGCAGTGTGCAGTTATCCTACAATGGAAAAAGCTCCAGATTTTTCAGATCCTTCAGCTTTTTCAAGGCCTTTCAGACATCCTTCTGGTCATTCCACTAACACTGTGCAGCTACGTAGAGAAAGGATCTTCTGAAAGACTGTACAAAAATGCCAGAAAGGAGGAGAATGTAAAGGTGACTCAGTTGGCAGAAAAATCCCTGTAAGCACTGGCATGGAGAGCAAGCATTTCCCAGTTTATTCCAGCTTAGGCTTCCTTCCCTTGCTAGACCCTCCCTGTATTTACACTGATAAATCTGGCATTGTGATCTACACTAGCAATGCCATAGTTACAACAGGCTTCTCACAGCAGCGTTGAAAAATATTCATCTCATATGATGACAGCTTTAGCCCAGAGAAGTGGCAAAGGAAAGACATGAAAGGTCCCAACACGAGCCTGAGGAACCCTTTCTGCAGCTCCTCTGCATTGGGAAGCTGCCATGTGTTGCAATATTATCCTCCAAACCAGCATGACCATCCATGGTAATAACAGAGTCCTGAAGTGTTTGGGTTGGAAGGGACATTAAAAACCATCCAGTGCCACCCTGCCATGGCAGGGACACCTCCCACTGTCCCAGGCTGCTCCAAGCCCCAGTGTCCAGCCTGGCCTTGGGCACTGCCAGGGATCCAGGGGCAGCCACAGCTGCTCTGGGCACCCTGGGCCAGGGCTTCACCATGCTCACAAGAAAGATTTTTTTCCTAATATCTAATCTAAACCCACTGTCTTTCAGTCTGACGCCATTCCCTGGCTCCTGGCCCTGCAGCCCTTGGCAATTGTCTCTCTCCATCTTTCCTGGGGCTCCTTCAGGCCCTGCAAGGCCACCCTGAGCTCAGCCCAAAGCTTCTCCTCTCCAGGCTCAACAATCCCAACTCTCGCAGCCTTTCCTCCCAGCACAGCTCTCCATCCCTCTGCTCATCCTGTGCCTCCATGGACTCTTTCCAGCAGCTCCAGCTCCTTCCTGTGCTGGGCCCAGGGCTGGGGCAGCTCTGCACGTGGGGTCTTACCCTCTGCCCAAATTGCTTTTGATGCAGCCCAGGATAAAAGTTCTGATGTTAATCTACCACCATCAAACTGGTGATCTGCCACCTAGACAGGTCAGAACAGAGAGATTTCCCATGGTGATGGAGTTTGCTCTTCCATGCAGAAAATCCTTTCATGCTGGTGGCACAAGGCTGAACTTCTGCAAAACCTTTTCAGAAAGGATCTGTCATCATAATGCACTAGACACTTTATTTTACATCTTTACATCATTAAACATCCAAGTGAAGAATTAGCAGGCTTGGAAAACTGTAAAGCCAATTAAATGTATCTAATTTTGCAGCTCTAGGGATCTGTGCATTACTCTCCCCATACTGGCACAGGCTGTGATGGCACCAAGTTGAATGGTATAAAATAAATCTGTCTGAAGACCCCATGTAGAGATTGAGTAGGATGGGACTCTTCTCACTTCAAAATGTTAGGCCTCCCTTTCCAAGCCAAGGCTCCCTAATGTTGCAAGCATCACATCTCACAAGGCTGAATTCATAGGCCCCAACAATATCTTTTAATAGAATAACTAATACAGCTGGAAATAAATATTCAAGATTTGAGGCACATTATCCTTTCATCATATCTGAAATAGAAGCAGAAAACTTCAAAGCTAATGCAAGTAGAGAACAATTGTTCAGAGTTTAGATATGTTAATCAGACCATTTTATACAGAAGATGGTACTTGTGGAGTACACAAGAGATATTACTAAGGAAAGGAATGATAAAGAAGTTACCTTGTACTACAAGAAAGAGAAACACATTCAGAGGGGGAGAGGCATCATCTGCAAACCCCCTGTACCTAACAACTGGAGATAAAAATTGCTCCAAAAAGCAATCTATTCCCTTCTAAGGTAGGTTGGATGAGTTACCCCCTAGAGGAGCACGTCATCCCCTCTCTGCTGACTCCAGCAAAACCTTGAGCAATTAGCTGCGAGTTGTCACCTCACTTTCTACAGAGAAGTGAAGTTGCTCCTGAAAAATCCCACCCTCGGTGGGGACAGAGGGGCCAATTCCGACAGGAATTCGCACTGCAGAGCCCCGGCTGGCTCTGAGCAGCTGTCACTGTACCTTTGGCCAGCGGCTCCACGGTGATGATCTCGCTGCTGTTGCCTCTGCCCGCAGCCGTCACGGCCACCACCCACACGCTGTACTGGCGATTCCGGCTCAGGTTGGGGATTCTGTAGGAAAATGAGTCGGGAGAGGCTTCAAACTCGCTGATCACCTGTGGTGGGAGAGACAAATGTTTCCAGGCTAAAATAAGCAGTATTTGGAGAAAGTGTGAGTGCTACAAAGCCTGTTACTTCAGGGCTCTTCAGATGGGTATCAATTGCTCCAAACAGATGGCAGATGGCAATAAACAGAGCAGACACAGTAACTTGTTGCAATCCATTCCTATTCAGTGAATTTGTGCCCGTGTCTTGTTTACAGATTGGTTTTACTCAGATTAGGGCTTTTATGTGCCATTTATTTTTACAGGGTTGGATAAACAATGGAAGTGAACAAATATGGCTAAATTTTACCATCAGTAGCTCTGACAAACTGACTCAGCGCTACACAAAACTTTCCCAACGGAGGATTCAGCCCTGCATCTGCTGTGAAATCTGGAGTTCACTATTTTTGTGACCTAGAACTTTTGGTGTTCCTTATTTTGGTGGTTTTGGTGCCTTATCCCTTCAGCAGCCGAGCGAACCAAGGAACAAAACTGTTCTGCAGTAGACTGCTCAAACTTCGCCCAAGTCCAGTTTTGTTTAATCACGAAATTACTTCCATTCAAAGACTCCCAGCTGAAGGTCATCTCAGCCAGTTGGCTGCATTAGCAGGGAAGGACAAGCGCTGGAAGAAATGCCAGTTCAGTGTCTCCTCTGTCACTCAAGTGCCACGGCCCAAGGGCTGCAGCGGAGCCAACCAGCTGCTCTGCAGTCCCTGCTAAGCCGTGAGACCTTCTGCATCCTGCTCCGAGCAACCTGTGCAGGGAAAGGTGTGGAGGGACATAGATCACTCCAGGGGGCTTTGGGAGCCTTGACGCATCCTCCCCAGGAAGTTTGAGAAGGCAAACCTCGCCCCTGAACAGCTTACAGTGCTCAGCATTGCTGCTTTTATTTCTGACACGGGCTTTGTGATGCCTGCACGTAAAAATGGAGGGGTAATGAACCATTGGAATGAATAATACTCACTTCCCTGTGCAGTGCTGAGCCTGGTAACGGCTAACTAACACTAGGCTAAAAATAATTAGAAGGTTAATGACGTAGAAAAGAAGATTTTAGCAGGAATCAGCATTAAAAATAATGCATCAATGTAATCTAAACTTGGTTCGGACTGGCAAAAAGTGTGCAAGGAATCTCTTTGATATACAAATATCTGCTTGTGGTAAAGGCCAATTCCACCTGATTAGCATTTCAAAAGGCACATTGACCTGAAAACATTGGAATATATAGTCCTTCAAAGTGAATTCCAAATAAATAAGAGATGTTTCTGAGATATCATTAAACACCTGTCCATGTGGACTGGCAGACAGTCTCAGCTGCTGAATGGGTCACTGCACTTCTCTGCTCCGGAGCTGACATCTCCTACAGCCAGGGGAAGAGGGGAGTTCATCTCCTCTCACATTTGAAATCCAGACTGAAGACATCTGTACCTAAGCCAGGCACCTCGACTCCCTTCAGAGACCATGCAAAGGCTTCTACAAAAACACATTCTGCTTTTTCCATGGAGATTGACTTTTCTGGGAAGACTGACTTGCTCCAGCTAAGCCCCCCCAGGTTCAGAACAAGCCCAAAGGGGGACCTTGCCATGTTTTCTATGCCAACTTGTTGCCCCTTTGCCTGTCAAAATGCCAAGTTAGTTTGTCCCATTTAGGCAGCGTTTGCCTGGGTTCCCACTTCTGATATGAAGAGGTCAGTGCAGCCAGACACCTTTATTATTATGTGAAATATTGCAGCAGGTTTTGAGAACCATCTGCCTTGACATTTACACAAGAATATTGGACAAATGCCCGTAGCTTGACAGGCTGGATCTTTGTGAGGTCATACATAAAAATTAATGTATTGATCATGGCACAGCAGGCTGAAATTTAATATTCATGAGGCAGCATTTCCTACAGTTAATTTGAAAGTCAAACAGGCCAGGCTATCTCTGGCGTTTGGGCTCCACTCATTAATGCAGTTACCTAGCACAGGTTCCTTCTAAGCCACCTACGGACATGGCACATGGATACAGCATCTAGGAGCAGCTAAACATCACGGAATTCCTTATTGCTAGCTTTCATTCCAGCAGCCGTCAGCTCTTTCTCACTGGAACTCCAAAGATGGACAAATAGCAGAATTTTCTGCTCTAAAGCTTTTAAAATGCCTGGTTTTCAATTCCTTTCTTCCTCCAGCATCATTCACACATTTGCATCTCTGGCTATTTCAAATGTAAAATCAATTATTCTCGGAATTAATTTATTCATCAAATCTGATGAATGCATCTTCACTAAATTAACAATACTCATTTTGCTAAAACAAACTGCTATAGCAAAAGATTTTGGTTTCTAACTGGTTAACATACATCTTGTGTTTCCTCAGCTCACATTCCCTCCTAAACACTTGGGGATGCTTCAGTGACAAAGAATCGATTATACTTTAAACTTTTGCCTGTCATTTCAATTAGCCTAACATGCCAGAGACTTTGATTACACAAGAAGAAAAAAGGCAGCTTTGTCAGCAAAGAGAAGATTAAACAATTGAAATAAGAAATATTTTAAAGGAATGTCACCTTGTCACATATTGGCCTGTGCATGTGCCAGTATAAAACATAAAATGCTGTTCAATCTTAGAAGCAGTAACATGCTTGCTCAAGGGATTTTTTTTCCTAACTGCTATTTTTCTTCAGCTTATAGATGATGGGTTAATTTTTCTTCTGTCTTTAGCTCACTGTCTAAGAAGGACAGACAGAGATCAGTCTCTGAAAAGCCAGCAAGGCTTTGTGAAGAACAAAATGAAATCAAAGTCCTTTATCAGGATGCAGTAAATCTACTTCCCAAACCAGGCAAGAGATGCTGAGGAACAGCCAGTGCAGGGAACATAATTTCCTCTGCAACTTCAGCCCTATTGGTGTGCATTCCTTCACACACTTTGAAGCAGCATGCCACCTCCTGGCATTTCTGACTCCTTTAAAGCACAATTTAATAGGTAATGTGCACAAACTCTGATCCCTCTGGCTTCTATTTTTTAACGTTTCTTCTATTTGTTGGATCGGTGGTTGTTTTTTAACACAACCTGGGTAAAATTCAAAAGAGTGTTATAGGAAAAAAACCACATTTCTAACAGTTTCCAAGCAATCAGGGAGTTTCCCAAGCAGGGAGATAAGAAAACAGATAGAATTTTCTGTGGGCTTGAAGATTTTTTAGTGAAAGGAAGACTGCACCTTGCTTCTGACTGGTTCTACACAACTTCTGGTAAGTGAACTACAGATCTCTATCTTCTCATTCTCTGCAAGTTGCAGGACACCTGGAAGTGAACTGGGAAAGCCATACAGAGATTTTAAGGATGTGAGTGAAAAGCAAGAAACATTGCAGGCTTGTGGTGTGTGTTGTGAAGTAAGAGCATATACAAGTTGATTACCTGTGTATTGGCTGGCTCACGCTGAAAATGAAATATAAATACATATACTACCTAGAGTGGGATGTGTGCTTTCACTGCAATGTTAGGTAGAAAATATGGCACAATCTAAAAACAGAGCTTGAAGGACTCCAAGAGATCACCTGAGTCTATCTTTCTTCTTTAAACCAAGTTCACCTGTGTCTGTACAATTTCAAACAGATGTTTCTCCAATCTGATTTTGAAGACTTACAATAAAGGAGATTTTGCAACTCCCTAGGCTGCACAACCTATTCCATTGCTTAACTAATCTCATTATTAGAAATCATTTTTTTTAATCTAGCTTGAGTTTCTTGCTGCACTTTCAACCCATAGCTTCTTTTCCAGTCTATTAGGAACATGAAGAATAGATTATTACCTTGATCTTTGCACCAGTCTTTAATCTACATGAAGTTTTATCGTTTCTTTCCCCACCAGTACCCTTATCTTTTTACAACTAAATAACTCTGGTGCTTTCAACATTGTCCAGAAAACCCATTTTCTCTATCAGTTTCTCTAATAATATCTGCTGTTATCCTTTGGACTGTCTAAAGATGGTCCATAGCTTTGTCACAGTTTCCAAACCTGTATTCAACAATTCCAGAGATTCTCATTTGGCTTTTTACGACAGGATTATAAAGGCTGTTAATGTTCATCTTGGGAGGCACAATAACCTCGAAATCCTTTCCTGAAGAATCAAGCCAATTGCTCTCTACCCAGTAATTCTGCAGCTGGTTATTCAGAGTGCCCATTTTCTTGCTAAATTTTATCCAGCTTTTTCCAGACCAATTTCTCACTCCGTCAATATCTGCCCGAATTCTGGTTCTGTCTCCTGTGTACACGCAATCCCTCCCAGCCTTACATCTCCTGCTAATTTAACAGGCAGCCTCTCTATTTCATTATCCAGGTCAGTAATGGAACCACTGAGCAGAAGTGGACTCAGGAGAGACACTTAGGCCGCTCCCTCCTGCCCACAACAACAAGCCCCTGGTTTTACAGCCTCCCACAGAACAGCACTGAGTTTGTTATCTCTGAACTGAACCAGTGGAATGGTGTTTGCATAGTTTTTCTCAACAAACATCCGTGCTCTGGGCTCATCTCCACTGCTAAATGGGAGAGAGCCAGGTGGCGAGTTGAACACTCCATCCCAACGACCCACACTGATTTTTAGCTTGATTTCTGGCTCAGTTTTCTGCTGCTCTAAATAGCTCTTTTCCAAACAAATCTGCTGTGGAGGGACTCATGATAAGCAGTGCAGAAGCACATCAGTGACCACCTCATCCTCTCAGGGCCAGGTGCTTCTCCTTGGGCCCTATTTAATCCCTGGTGCTGATGAGGTCTAGAATGAGCACTGAGCCTAATCCAGGATTAAAGTCTTCAATTATACACAGTAAAAACACAAAGATCTCCATCACTTTGTACAGCTCTGTCACAGAATTGTCTACCCTGCTCTAGCTCAGGCATTTGCTGCTCCTGGAAACCACGGAGTCATCAAGGTTGGAAGAGAATTTCAAGGCTATCCAGTCCCACCATCACCCAGCACCAGCATCACCCCAAACCATGTTCCCAGGGGCCACATCCAGAGCCCTTCCAGAGACAGTGACTCCATCACCTCCCTGGGCATCTTCTTCCAACGCCTGACCACTCTTTCAGGGAAATCTTCATTTCTAATATCTAATCTGAACCTCCTCGGGTGCAACTTCAGGCCATTTCTGCTCATCCTTTCACTTGAGACATGGCAGAAAAGACTAATTCCCTCCTGCCTACAACATCCTCTCAGGGAGTTGTGGCGAGCAATGAGATCCCTCCCGAGCCTTCTTTTCCCCAGACTAAACACCCCCAGCTCCCTCAGCTGCTCCTTATAGGATTTGTTTTCTAGACCCTACACCAGCTCTGCTGCCCTTCTTTGGACACACTCCAGCCCCTCAAATTCCTTTTTGAAGTGAGGGGCCCAGAACTGAACACAGAACTTGAGGGGCAGAGTACTGTGATTTTTTATTCTAAAAATAATTTTTTAGAGTCTCATGGACTAACAAGTTCCCCCAGTAATGGGGGCTACAATAAGTTGTTTCTACCTGGGAGCAAACTGGGGTAATACAAAATCAATACATCTCTGTATTTAGAGAGAATGAACTTCAAGTTCTGCATCCCTGAGCAGAGCAGACAGGCCACTGATGTGCCCTCTCAGTGAACTCCCTGAAGATGTGAAAATCTGCCTGCAGTCACAAATTGTACTTTTCTTGAGGACTGCTGGCTTTTGATTCCCTTTCACAGATGGACAGACTCTCAAAGCTCCAAATAACCACCACTCCTGGACCATGGACTCCATGAGAAGACTCTTGGCTGCCACTTGGGTCTAACAATGGTTTCTGTTCAGGTGTTGGCTCACGTTTTGAAACGTGGCATCTGTTTTTCACTCAGCATTACTGAAGGCAACTGTTGGAAACAGAAGCTGTGCACAAAGTGAATGCAGCTGCCATATAACATTGCAAATATTTTTTTTTCCCCTTAAGTGAGGAACTGAAATGTTAGAAAGTTTCAGATGGAAATTTTGGGAAGCACAGATGCAGATCCCTGCCTTCCCACTGGCAGTAAAATCCTGCAAATTCATGCAACCAAGATTCCCAGAATCCCTGAGGTTGGAAAAGCCCTCACAGCCCATGGAGCCCAAGCTGTGCCCGATGGCCACCTTGTCCCCAGCGCAGAGCACTGAGTGCCACGGCCAGGCCTTGCTGGGACACCTGCAGGGATGGGCACTGCAAAGCTCCCTGGGCAGCCCCTACCAATGCTTAACAACCCTTCCCATGAGGAAATTCTTCCTGATGTCCAACTGAATCCCTTCACGGCGCAGTTTGAGGCCATCTCCTCTTGTTCTGGGAGCAGAGCCTGACCCCACCTGGCTGCACTCTCCTCTCAGGGAATTGTGGAGCGCCACAAAGTTCCCCCTGAGCCTCCTTTTCTCCAGAATAAACACCCCCAGCTCTTTCAGCTGCTCCTGAATTCTCATTTCCAGGAACTACAGCTGGAAAAAAACCTGCTGTCTGGACTTCCAGGCAGCCCACTTAGGGTCCACCACCCGCCTGTCCCTTGGGAACAGCTCCTGGAGAGTCCATCGGTCTCCTGATCGGGGAAGCAATGTGTGTGTCATGGGCTGGTGACCACAGCAAGGTCAGGACACCAAGGACTTATTGTCAGACTGTATTGATATCCCTGGGTGTGAGACGAGAGAGTGAGACAAGAAGGGAGGTTTATGAGAAAATCAATATCGAATTTGTTTTGGTAGAGCTTTACAAGGAGACCTTTTCAAAATCATATAAACCAGCACATCATCAGAATCAATTTATACTCTGTCACATCCCTCCTGGGGTCTGCTCTCTGACGAAAATAAGGGGGAAAAAAAGTAAAGTTGACAAAGCAATTAAAATAATGAATGAACTATGTTTGGGAGCTGGCACCAAAGATGTGAAATAACTACGAAAAGGCTAAAAATAGAACATGTCGTATATTAAAAAGGACACATTTTAAATACCATTCAATATAAGGTTTTAAAATAACCCCCAAATTATACACTACTTCTATGCTAAATAAAGCACACAAGAATTAATAAGCATAAATATCTTCATGCTGTAAAAAGTGCTATATAGATACAGTGATAAATACTGCTTGTAAAACACAAATCAATGAACATATATTTAAAATTCAACCTTACAGATTCTGCTGACTCTAAATAAACTTCTGTTCAACAGTAACTTTATCTACTTAGCCAACTTTTCTGCCAGCTACTTCTCCCTTTTTCCAAGAAATTTTCAGAATCCTTTTAATCACTGGAAGTTCTACAATATGTAATAAAAAATAATTTCTGCCTTATAATTGCTTCAACTTTATTTGACAAAGTTTTCTTTTATTCAAGTCTTTAATCTGGACAGGAAATGAGGATCAGAAAGTGTGATGCAAACCCAAAGTTAGAATTTGGAGAGATCCTATGCAAAATCCTGACAAAACTTGTGTCTGCCTGAAAGAATCACATGGAAAATACCTGGGTGATGGGAATTTATGCCAGCTAAATGTTTAAAGATCTTGATTAACATAATTTTATATACATCCACATGTAGTTTATGTTGCAGATCATCTGATTTAAGATAGAATAAACAAAGAGAAGGGAAGCTTTCAGAAGCAGATTTATCCAGCTTCTTCCAGACATCTAGCTTCTTTCCTTTAAAAAAAAAGAAACCCTTGATGACCCCAGAATAAGTATTCTCTGTTTGAAGTGTCTGAAGTCAGATGAACAAGATCCCATTTTGAGCCTACAAATTACAGATAGAGAGTGGAGATTATTTTCTTCTTCCGCAGGGCAACCCCAGAGTCTGCTGTGTATGCTGGCTAAATCACATATTTTATTTTCCCCTCAGTGGGTTTAAATAAAAGCAAAAAAAAAGAAAAAAATACAGAAGTCTAACAGGCTTAAGAGAATGTTTCTCACAGTAAAATAAGCAAATCAAAGAGATCAGTAACCATCTGCCTCAAATGTTGGTCAGTTTCCAATATTGATTATGTTTCCAAGTAAATCGACTTGGGTTTTAGCCAAATATAAGATTATTTCCCTCTTCTCCATCACTACTTTGCACCTCTTCATCTTCCAACTATTCCAAACTCAACTGTTTCACAGAAATATTTCCAGGTCAAGATGAATCTTTGCTGGGCTTTCAGCTCTTGGATCTTTCTGAATCCTTTCGAGAAGTCCAGAAATGCAGATTACAGTTTTCAAGGATTCTTTCCAACACGGCTACCTGGGGCTGACTGTAGGAATTGCACTGAGATAATTCTTAATCATCACCCCTATTTCAGCATTAGGATCTGCTTTGTGTTCTGGTTCCTCATCCAGCTAATCTATGACATCATCTGGGATCTTCGCAGGAATATTCTCACTCCATTCATCTGCTTCAACAGCTCCTGGCTCTGAGATTTCTTCTCCCAGTCCACAGGCTCCAGGTCTTTTGGGACCTCAGTCAAGGTGGGTTTAGGGGCAAACCATCTCTAAGCACAATCCCACAGCTGAGTAACTGTTTCAGCAACCACCATTTCAAAACTACTGTCAGGATGAAAGCCCACAGAATAAACAGGTTGTCCTTATTAGAAATGTGGGGTTTTAAATATGGACCTGTATGGTTTGCTAACTTCTTGTTATATTTGCCAATTTTTGGGTACTTGTGCTATAAAGTGAGGTTAAGAGCTGAAAAAATACAGACCAATAATATCATTTGTGTGTCAATGAACAGTACGGCACCACCCAATCAAAATACACACATTAAAGTCTATTTTGACTTACTGATTAGAAAAGTGTAGTTATTATGGTTGTTGTTGCTGTTTGGGTTTTGCTGATCTGCAAAATCAGATCTATTCTGATTTTGGTGGGTCCCTCACTAATAGGAACAAACACATTAAAAAGGCTTTTCCTGCTGTTTCCAGCAAAGCAGGTCATTAATTTGAGCATCACTCTATGACTTCTCCATAGAAAGCCTGGAGATTAATGGAAAGGAGTCACATAAGTAGAACTGCATTCTAAAAGGATAATAAATGGAGACCATTCTCCTTTCTCGGTGATTTTCCTTTTCAGGACACAGTCAGTTGGTTCTTGTCTTTCCTCCACTCATGTGGAACTTGCTTAAGATGTGAAATAAGATGACCTCACTCCCACTCTCTGATTTCCTGATAGTGAGAGCTAAAAGCAGAACTTGTTTGGGAGACTGCATAGAAAGAGCTCAGATGGGAAAGACAAACAGTCCCGCCAGTGGCCTAAAATGTCATATGAGTTTTACTGCAGCAACTCATTTTCTATTGCAACTCATTTTTTAATGAGTTTATTATTTATGAGACATCTTAGTGTCAATTTAATGAGTGTCTTTTCCTCCAAGAGTTGTGTATTAACTCTACCACTGTCTGGTTTCACTTGTTGTATACATATTTTGACCATCTTTTCAATTTTTAAGCTGCCATATAATAATATAATAGAAGTTGGAAGATTTTTCTGGAGGTCACCCAGTCTAACCACCTTCTCAAAGCAAGTTTAACTGCATCAAGTTGCTCAGGGATGTGTCTAGTGAAGTCTTGAAGATTTCCATGATCCCACAGTCTGGGCCCCAGCTTCAATATTTGACCAGGATCTCATGGTAATATTTTCCCCCAGCTGATCAGAATTTCCCCTGTCAAAAATTCCCTGTCCTGTGCACAGGCACTTTCTCATCCCTTCCTGCACCAGGGGACCATTACAGGTGGTCTTGAGAAGCCAGATCCTACAAGGAATTGGACATGGATGTGGGAGGAAGTGGGGAGAAGCAGGAGTGTAGGCTGTGAGTTGGCACAAAGGACAATTTCTCCAACTTAAATTCTAGTATGTTCTGTTTCTTGTATTTGAAGAATGAAGGACACACTAAGTCTTATATTTCTGTATTTTTCCTACACTTTCAGAATAAAAAGGAGAAAGTTTTGCCTAATTATGCCTGTAGAATACTACAGACACAACAATTAAACAGTGTGAAATTGGGTCCTCGCTTGCCCTTTCTCTTGGCCAGAGAATAGACTGCAGTGGAGAATCTTTTCCATTTTTCACACATTAATCATATTTGTGGTTTGAAACATCCCAGGCCAATAATGTCCTTAGGACTCAAAATATTTAAAGAGGAATTGCCTTTTGTTCCATACAGGGCCAGCAGAAGTTCTAACAGCTTCTGCCTTTGCAAAGCACACTGAACGGTGCAAGAGGCAGCAAATCTTCATTTTATAATATGTCAGGGCTGTGTAAGGGTCGTGTTTGCAATAAAAATATGCACAATAGGACCAACAGAGTTAATTATTTTTCCTGTTGGTGATTTAAGTGTCAAAGCAGTGTTCTTGTGTAAAGGATGGTCTTGTTAACCTGTCTAAAGTGTATTGTATGGACTTGTTCTCAGCAATAAAATACAATCTGCAAAGAATGCAGCCTTCCCAACAGGTTACCTTTCCCCCTGTCCTTTTCTCTTTCTTCTCACTGATGCTTGAAAACTGAGTTTGCCTCTCTGCCTGAATAGCAGACTTTTCGCAAAGTTATTTTGCAGCCAGGGCTGTGACTGATGGATGAAGTTTTTAGGGCTCCATACCTGCAGCTACAGCACTTGCTACTGATGGTGGCAGAGGAGATGATAAAGACACAGGTCTTTTATTTATTCTTCTCCTCACCCTAATTTAAGACCTCTTCCTCTGTCAGCTACTTGTCTCTGCCAGCAGTGAATCAAACAAGAGCTTCCCTGGATATATTAAGTGCATCCGCACAGCAGTGTTGGCATTTGAGCAGCTCTGCAGCAGCCTTGTTCCACTGCAAAGCAGCCCTGAATAAAACAGCTTTTTAGCTCACAATCCATTTCAGAATAAAAGATAACAAAGCATTTTGTTAGAAATAAAGCTGAGGGAGTGTGTCCTACATTAAATGTGTCCTGAAGGCTTGCATTTATTTTAAAATGTCTAACTTGGCTTCTGGAAACTGAAGCCCCCAGTGTGATCCCTGCCTCGCTTAGCACACAGGGCTGATACAGAAGATCTTCTCTGCAAGCCACAGCTCCTGCTGATCTGCAGAACACTGAACAGGGACTCACAGACACATGCTGTACATATTTAAACACGTGTGTGTGTGTGCATGAGTATATATTTGTATGTACACACATATACCTGCACCCAGGAACAGCAGGATCATGGAATCACAGAATGGTTTGGGTGGGAAGAGACCTGAAAGATCATCTGTCCTGGGGGCAGGGACACCTTTCAGAACTCTACATGTGCACATCAGCAATTAATAAAAAGCACAAACAACCTCCAAGTGCCTCTGCCTTGGGCTAAGGTACAGTTCCATGATGGTTCATACATACCCATGCATAATGAACACCACAAAAATACAGCAGTAAAATTCTGTTCAGGCCAAGACCACCAAAAAAAGAGCAACTGTTCTTGTCATTGTCCATCTCTGAGGTGCTCCAAAAAGTAACCACACAACAGAAAGTTTTGTATGTGAGAGACCCACTCAGTAGAGAAAAATATTTTTAGCTGAGGATATTTATTTTCTTGGCCATGTAAATACAGGAAAAAAATATTGCTAGCAAAGCCCCAAGAAGAAGCATTGCAGCTTTGTGCATGGAAAATAGCTGGAGAAGGCAGCAGCACCATCTGGTGTTCTCTCCAAACCCCCAGAGAAGTGCCTGGTCCCCACTCAGAGCCGTCCTCTAAACTCGGATCTCTTTAACCACTGAGTGCCATAGAAATGTATGAACTGTGATGGAAAAATCTCCAGCTGGTTTACATTTAAAGGTGGGCTAAAGATAGTTTGGTTTGCTACATTTAAGTAATGGATTTAGGAGACAGTAATCCCAAAACATAAATCATAGAATCATATGATGGTTTGGGTTGGAAGGGACCTAAAAGATCACCTCGTTCCAACCCCTGCTATGGGGGCAGAGTAATTTTCACAAGCCTGAGGGACTTTTGGAAATTTCTGGAACAATATTTTCCTTGCCTGTTAAACCAAGATGGCATTGTTTTTTTACCTTTGGTGGGAAGGTAAAAAAGACCTGCTTAAAACCAAAATGCAAACCTTGGATAAAACCTAAATCCAAGCCTCAGATCTAAAATAAATAAGTATTCTTTTCAATCCACATGAAAATAAATATGCATGGGTATTTAGAGAGAGCAATTGACCCTTGTATTTAAGAATTGCTGGATTTCTTTGTGATCCAGAAAGGAAGAAAGATAACCTGATACTCAATTCCAATTTCTTCCTGTCACTTTCTCAGCAAGTAATAGCATGTAGAGCTAGAGTGGGCAAATACTCCAGGCATAAATAAGCCTATTCACAAGCAAATATGTTTGTTTATAAGTCATTATGTTCCTTCACACATGAATACTCAAGCCAAAAAGGCAGGAACTTAATGAAAACAGGGAATATAAATACATGCCTCCAGCTGCAACAGGGCTCCTGCAGCTGGCCCTGGAAAATATAACTTGGTACATTCTAAACTAACCAAACCTTGAAAAATGCTCCTCCTCAACTGTATATTTTGAAATTATTTGTAAGCCAATGCTCTGCAATAGGTTTTGAACAGAAGTTTGATAGGTGGAATAAACCAAACCCAATTCTCAGTTCTCCCTGTAGCTCCAGGATCTCCCTTTGGCGTTGCTCAGGGTGAGCAAGAGGCAGGAGAAGGAGCATCAAGGAGAACAACAAGGACTGATATTGGCAAATCCTCAGTGTCAGCCCTATCCAGAGGTGCCGTGGGACTTACTGTGGGGTACGGGTGAGAGCAGAACACGGTGTATTTCCGGATGATGCCGTTCAGCTTCAGGGGAGGCAGCCAGGAGACAAAGACCGTGGAGGCAGAGGCGGCAGCTGCTTTAACTCCAGCAGGAGGGCCTGGGACTGGAAAAGCAAAGTGTGTTAGAGTGGTCTGAGGCAGGCATTCAGTCCCCCAGGGTAACAGAGGAGGTGAGGGAAAGGGGAGTGTGCTGCTCTAGTGGCTATGTCCCCATGGACTGGGATGGACACTCTGTTAGGGAGCAGCCCCCATGCTGCCCACGCCAGGGGAGAAGGTTTGGGGCCCGTGAGCCCATCCTTACAGGGGAGAGGATCTTCTTCAGAGGTTTCCAAAGCAGAACCTGCCACTGATGGTTAAACTTTTGGGAGGTATCCCCTTCAGCCTGCATAGAATCATAGGATGAACCCCAGAATGATTTGGATTCGAAGGGAACTTAAATATCATCCAGTTCCACCCCCTGCCATGGGTAGGGACACCTTCCACTAGACCAGGTTGCTCAGAGCTCCATCCAGCCTGGCCTTGGACACTGCCAGGGATGGGGCATCCACTGAGAAACCTGTGCCAGGGCCTCACCACCCTCACAGGAAAGACTTTCTTCCCTAGATCCAACCTAAATTTTCCCTCTTTCAGTTGGAACCCAAATGCAGGCGTGAAAATACTTCGTCTATGGTCACTGAAACTGCCAAGCAACATATTATCATAAATTGCCAGCTTTGAGCACATAAGCAATGCCAAACTGTTATAAATAATACACATGTGGACAGTTTAATGGACACCCAGAGCAGAGCTGTGAATTTAATGAAGTGGAGTGTAAACGAGCAGTTTGCGCTGCCTGATGTGACCCACGGCCAGCAAGAGGCACAATGTGAGAGTAGACATCTGCCCACACAGAATCCTTGTCCCTCACCCTGCCCTCAACAGCTCAGACCTCTCTCTGGCACTGCAGTATGTGAACACATATCTATTTCTCTAATTACAGCAACTCTCTATATAAGCCATCAAACTTATCACACAGAAAGAGGAAAAAAAACCCCAAACCTCCTGTCTGCAACCATGTGGAAAAAGCTTCTTCTCAGAAAGGCTAAAATCTTGCTGGGTAATCTCAGCTACCTCCCTTTGCAGCCTTGCATTTTGAGAGAGGTTTTAATTTCATGAGCATATGTTGTTTTTCAAACACGCATTACACTGTACAATGTTCTTCAACTTTGGAAACATTCTTTCACTAATGTGCAAAATTGCTAGATTTTTTTTCCTGCATGCTGGAAATATCACATTGCACACAAGCTTGTACTTAAACAAAACAACAAGGGCTACATTTAACATCAGAATAAATAGGTTTAAAATTTTCTGAAAAACACACCTTGTGACAAGATATTTGAAAGTATTTTAAAAACTGTGAAAATAAATAATTTGAAAGATATTTGAGCACCGCATGTGGTTGATATTCATGTCAAAATATTAAAATAGATACGTTGTATTGGTAATTGCTACATATGTTATTAAAGACAAAATGAAACATTTTTCTGGACTCTGTTCTCTGCAGAGCTACTGCTTCATAAGGCTTCTAATACTTTTGTCTAATTTCAAGTAAAACAACCAAAATCTTAAAATTCCCAATGAAATAATCTCTGCAATGCTTGACCAGCTTTCTTTACTTTCACAGAAAACAGTTATTGTACAGTAGAGATACCAAATCCCTTGTCCAGCAAGTTGATATTCATAGATAAATTCTGACTCTTTGTTCTGCCTCATTTAAGCAAGCAGATATTATAGTGCTACAGGACTTTGCCCATAAAGAGAAGCCAGCCAGCCCAAGATCCAAATTTGTGTTAAAATAATGTGAGGAGACCCTCAATTTTCTATCTGCATAGGTGCTTCTGGAAGATGTGAGAAAACTGACAGGCACCACTCAGTGCAACATCTCTGAATGTGCATTTTCTATTTATAGTGTGCTGGGAGAGCTAATTAGGCATCAAGTGAGGACGTCATGATGATAATTGCATGCAAACCCAGCCCCTCGCTGCAAAGGGGCTAATTCAGTTAGCAGCTCTATCCAATGCAGAGTAAATATTGATGCTTGACAGCATCCAACTTGTTATTTATCCCCAGCTCATTAGAAATGCTATTTGCTCCCGCTGCTGAAGAGTGAAAGCTGGCTCTCCAGGGTAATTACCTAACCCACAGGAGGATTCCTTTATGGATAGCAATGTTTTCTGGAAATCGCTGCAAATAGATGGATGAGGTTAACGCAATTTATTGTTAAATTAGGGTGTGATCTATAGGGACAGGTTCTGATGGTAATTGGTCGTGGCTGTCGACTGTTGAGGGATTAACTCCGAATTCATCTGGCATTTTCCACTCAATAGACCTATGAGGGAAACATTCCTTGCCATTGCTGTGTTGCTGTCTGGTGGGACACCAGCAGAAATAGGGGCCAGAAAGAAAGTCAGGAAGCCATATAGCCAAATTTCCAACACAAGGACACCTCCACCTCATTGGGCTGCAATTGGGTAACAGATTTTGCAGTGGTGCAAAAAGTACTCTGAATGTTCATTAATTAGTCCTCTTTTTGCTGAACTTCTGGGCTGTGCACATGAAAATGACCGTGTGTCATTCCACTGTGAGTGTGGAAGGGTTTACATTTCCTCAGCCAGAATCCTGCACTATCTCATCTGGTGCCTTACAGACCACCACTGTCCTCTGCCCAGAGGATAAAGTCATTGGTCAAACCCATCCTCTGGACCTCATATGAATTATTTTGGCATTAACAGCAACATTTATTACTAAAATGAGTTCCTTGAGCCTCTGAAGAAGTTGTAGGGTAATGTGGTGCCTGCCTTATCCCGGGGAGGAAAATCCTGAGTCTTGCCAAGGAAACTTAAGGTTTTTTCCCTCTCTGCCATTGCATCCCCAGCCTCATTGGCTTCAGTCATCCTAAGCCAGCAGTATCAGGAGACCTGGGCTGTCTTACTGAATCCTCCATGGGCCTTTATTTAGCACACTGATTCCCACAGATCCCAGAAAGACAAACTGAACGTGCACAATGCCATAGTTCCTTTTCTCCCCATGATCACCAGGGTAAAATCATGGCGAGAAGCCAGAGGACAACCTGGGCTGAGCACAGAGAAGCTGAGGACTGCTTCTAAACAACTTTGCAGCCTTCCAGGGAACAGATGTGGCAAATTTAAGATCAAAGATGGCCTCATTCTCCAGCTAGCAAGGCTTTGAAAAACATGGAAATAGCATCCTGCTTTCATGTGGAGGAGAACACTTTGTATTCCTGACAGTGCAAGTGAAATGCTAAAGCAGAGCAGGCAATTATCCTGATATGACAGCACCGGGAAACAGCATTTAGATGTGCCAGATAATGGGGAGGAGCTCCAGGAACTTTCTCATTCCCCTTTTCATAAGCAGAGAGATTATCACCATTTTTCTTCACAGTGCTGAGCAGCAGGGAGGCAAATGCACAGATTGGAGTGCATTTAAGAGTGATATCACCGATAAATCAGAAATCTGAACCCTCTTCTGTAAAAGGGTTTTAATTCTGCACAACACAACGGACTATACCATTGCCGGTTGCACTTAGAAAAATCAAAATAAAAATCGACTCCTGGCTGCTGCCTGTTTGTTCATGTAGAAATTCCACCTACAATGTAGAACTACGCCAGCCAAAACACATCCACATGTGAATTTACTCTGAGCTGGCCTCAGATTAAGCGCACCATTTCTGTCAAATCCTCCCAGCTTCCCAAGGGGAACATTTACTATTCTGTGCTTTTTGCTTCTTAGTCAAAAAGACAAAATTGGAGATCTTTGACACTAGGAAAAAAAAACACATTAAGGGGTTATCAAGGGCAATTTTTTATCACAGAGCCCAGTCACCATCATCAGCTAAACAAGCCCAAGCAGAGTACTGAGCCTGCTCCACGGAGCACTGAACGTGCACCTGTCTGGATTCACACTTAATCATTTTAGAATAAATGCAAAGCTTGTCCGATGCTGCCTGTACCTCTCATGCCAACAGCCAGGAAACCTGGTGGCCAGGGAGAGAAAGGAGAGTTGGAAAATCTCTCTGGATTCTGGCAGTCTTCCAGTGGGGCTGGCAGAGGAATTTAGAGCTATTCCTCCTTCTTCCCTGCTGCTCCTTTGCTGCAGCTCTTTTTTGAATGCCAGAGAGCTGGAAGCACAGCACTGCTGCAAACCTTCAGTGCCACATAAAAAGATTTCTGTGCACAGAAATGCATTCTCTCTCTCAAAAAAAAAAAAAACCAACAAAAAAACCCCCCAAAACCCAAACAACAACAACAACAAAACCCCCAAAGAGAAAAACCAACCAAACAAAAAACAAAACAAAACAAAAAACTAAAAAAAAAACCCCACCAAGAGAGAAAAATGCATCGTCACAGCGAGCCCAGATGCAACCTCTGTCAGGCACCCAGACCAAATTCCCAACTGCAGGAAGCTCTCCTGGGATGGAGATGGGTCCTCCCATGGTCTGCTCAAGGTGAAGGCACTGCTGTGTCATCTTTCAGGCTTGTTCAGGGAGCAAGTTCCTCGTTTCAGCTGTAGTTTTCTTGTACTGTATTTGCAGCACAGGAGCAGAGAGGGATTTTGTCACACATGCTCCCTCTTGCTGCAAAATGGAGAAGCTTTTGAAAACTGCATTTTGGTCCCAGCAGGGGAAAGAATTGGAAGAGCTACTTTAATTTTTAATGATTCATTAAATCGAGTCTCCAGGTGAGGAGGATGAGCAGCTTATTAGAAACTGTAAAGTGGAAAAGGTAAGGGGCAAAACCACAATGAATTTTTAAAAATTCTGCTTGGCTCATTTTTCTAACAGGAGGAACTCCAAAAAGAGCAGCTTCATTTTCTGAAGGCAGATTTTAGAAAATGGGGGGAAAAAGCTAGACAAAACCCATAAATATGATCACATTGAGAGGAAAGCTCATTTCTTGAAAGCTCATTTCCTATTATTTGCTCGAGTTGTTCCCATTTCTTTTGCTGATCAGAAGCAGTGTCTGACCTCTGGTGTTTAAAATCAGTATCAAACACTACAAGAAATCAAAGCATCAACTCATTCCACCCAGGATGGCTGCCTCTCTCCCTGGGTTACCCTTATTTTGCTTCATTAGAGATTTCAAGCCTGCAGAAGAAATTTTGGGCTGATGTCTTTAGCTAAACAGCAGCAGAGGAGTCACAGGAGGCCACAACTGGCTTTTCCAGCAGCAGTGGAAAGTGCTGCACCATTGATTTTACAAGGAAAAGTTTCCCCTCATGTAAAAAAAATGAAAAAGAGAAAGGAATTAATGATGTGATATGGCCTCATAGCAATACTGATGTGGAGGGCTTGGCAGCCACTTAAAAATATCCCAGATTTACAGATTTTATTAGAGGAGGGTGGAATATCTTGTGTCATGATTTTCACCAGAGAAGGTCTGGGAGCAGAGATATAAGTTTTCCAGTTCTAAGCTCTGTAAAGATTCCAATTAATTTATTTCACATGCCAAGAGAATGCTTAAACTCACTTCAGAGCAGGATCTTTTAGGTACACTGGAATTAGTCCTTCTGAATAATCCTCTCCAGGACACTTTTCCTTCAAAAATTACAGTAGAAATGTCCATTCTTCTGAGGAATGAGGCACCTGTTTGGTGCATGGAGTTTGGCAACGTGAATGCCCTTTTCCTCGTTAACTCCCACACCCTTCAGGATGTTTAGATCCAGAATTTGGGGTTTGGTTATGCTTAGCTGCAGGTCTCTGTATATTTCACTCAAAACCTTTCTGGCCCTTAATAAAAAGTTGTGAAGCGGAACATGAAATCATTGTATTTTCTGGAACGCCTTTCCATTTAGTTTTCTGGACAAAAGATTTAATGAATGGAACCACTGTGAGGCATCAGAAAATCTCTGAAAAGTTTAGTCAGGCTGCCTCAGGGCGAGTTATTGCTGAGCTGCCAGGAGGATTAAAGATGAGAGATGAGCCTTTGCACAGCCGTCAAACACAGTCTGAGAAAAGGCGCTCCCCTCATCAGGGCCTGTCTGATCCCAGAGACAGAAAAAAAAAGGAAAAAAAGGAAAAAAAAAGGAAAAAAAAAAGAAATATTTGAGGTTTCTGACATGAACCAGATATCTTGAAGACCAGCCTGTCCCCAAGTCCTGAAGCAGTGTGCGACAATACCCCTGGCTCCTGGTGGCTTAAATCCCAGTCCCAAGGCTCAGCACTGAGAGATTTGTGTTCAGAGAGAATTCAGGGAAGGTTTGCTATGCTGGGATCTACTTGACAAAAAGTAACTTGAAAATACAGCACGTGTTTTACAGTTCTCTTACATTTTAGATATTTTAACTGAAATAAAACCATCTCCTTCCCAGCACTGGGTGCCCCAAGTGCTTGTGACTCAGGACTTGGGTGCTGCAAAGTAGTTTCTAAAGGACATTGGGCTGGGATCAGAACTTTCAGTGTTAAAGACACACAAGTCTAGAGCTGAGCAATTTTCATTTACTGCATCCCCTGGATATAGCAACAGCAGGGGCCAGGTGACTTTACAATTTATGTAAATTTTAGAATGAGTCCCTTCATATTTTATTGGAAAAAAATTAATAACTTTCAACAAGTTATTTTTTATTGGCAAAAAAGCACCAAAAATTCATCAAGTCAGTTAATCTACTGAGCCTGCTCCCTTGTCACTTTTGTAAATCTCATTACAAATAAAAAAAAGTTGGCAAATATATTAATATATTCACAAGAGCCCAATAAAGTGGATAAATAAGAAAAAAATATCCATTGACTAATTTCCTTGAAAACATATTGTATCACTCAGGAGAACTTACAAATCAAACATTATTCAAGTAACCTCATTGATAGGACTGTGTGCATTTTTATCTCTGCCACAAAAATTCTTGATCCAGATTTCCAAAAGCGTTTAGGGGATCCAAAAATACATTTGTACATCTCATAGTGTTTCCAAGGCATTAAAAAGGTTAGGGACAAAACTTCCCCTGAATTTGAAATTCTAGTCCTTCAGAAATAGATCAGTGCATGGTATCCTACTGAGGCAACCTGAAGTGATTATAACAGTTACAATTACAACAAAGTGATTATGAAATCTCACGTGTCTCTGTCTGTGTCTGATTAAAAGTTTCTTAAACTTTCAGCATTAGGACTTGAATTTTCCATGCCTTGGTCTAAGAACAAAGGTAAGACATTTTTGTTCTTTGTTTTGCTTTTGAGGGAAGAGATATTTGGAGGATACATATATACATTGCAAATATTCGTAGTAGGCTATAAGAGGTATTTTGAGGATATATATAGAGGATATATGTTAAAATAGTATTATTCTTAGTAGGATATAAGTTATATAAGATAGCCCCAGAACAGTCTCCCTTCCTTTCCCCATTTTCATAGAGTCACTGAGTGGACTGGATGGGAAAGGACCTTAAAGATTATCTGTTCCATCACCTGCCATGGGCAGGGACACCTGCCACTGTGCCAGGCTGCTCCAAGCCCCAATGTCCAGCCTGGCCTTGGGCACTGCCAGGGATCCAGGGGCAGCCACAGCTGCTCTGGGCACCCTGGGCCAGGGCCTGCCCACCCTGCCAGGGAACAATTCCTAATTCCCAAGATCCCATCCAGCCCTGCCCTCTGCCACTGGCAACCATTCCCTGGCTCCTGGCCCTGCAGCCCTTGGCAATTGTCTCTCTCCATCTTTCCTGGGGCTCCTTCAGGCCCTGCAAGGCCACCCTGAGCTCAGCCCAAAGCTTCTCCTCTCCAGGCTCAACAATCCCAACTCTCGCAGCCTTTCCTCCCAGCACAGCTCTCCATCCCTCTGCTCATCCTGGTGCCTCCATGGACTCTCTCCAGCAGCTCCAGCTCCTTCCTGTGCTGGGCCCAGGGCTGGGTTTTCAATCACTGCATATTTCTGTGCAGTATTTGACTGAGACAAACATACATTCCCTGGAAGTGGGAATGGAAAATGCTTTCACTCCTTACCATCCTCTTTAGTGCGGGTGAAAATCTGCTCACTCCTCACTCCATCCCCAGCTCGGGTAAAAGCCAGCACCTGGATGCTGTAGTTGGTGTATTTTTCCAGGCCATCCAGCTCCAGGGATGGCTGCGTGGTGGTGACATTCTTTATCTCTCCCAGCTCTATAAAATAGAATCAAAAGGAAGTGGAGTTATTGCCAAGTTCACTTTTCTCCCAGGTGTTGATACCTACTGTGGAAATCTTGGGTGGACCGGACAAGAAACGCTTCATTATTACCCAACAGCAATGAATTATAATGAATTAAAAGAAATTCATTTATGTCCTGACTTCTTACCACTTGAAGCAGATCCACTTTTCATTTTCAAACTCTTCTTTTTTGGCAATTTTTAAAAGAATATGATGAAGAGAATTGAAAAAATTCTACAAGTAATGAGATTTTTCATAAAGAACAGATAACAAGAAGAGATTATTGCGAAACATCCCCTAAAGAAAAAAATGAGAACGTCAGTTATCTTCATAAAGATTTTCTGGTTATGAGAAAGACCATTTCTCATAAGGAAAATGAAGAAAAAGTCCCCTTTATTTTAAAATATGCAGCAAATGCTGC
Source organism: Origma solitaria (assembly GCA_013397895.1). Classification (NCBI taxonomy): domain Eukaryota; kingdom Metazoa; phylum Chordata; class Aves; order Passeriformes; family Acanthizidae; genus Origma; species Origma solitaria. The sequence goes on from VZRL01007090.1 coordinate 83,816, forward strand.
TGCAAAGCACTTGATGGCAGTAATACTGGCTAACAATAGATATAAACACAGTAAAATCAGATTTACTTTCAGAAAAATGATGCACTTCATATGAATCTTTTTTTTTTGCAGCAAGCTAAGAAGTACAACGCATATGGCAAAAAAGCTTTAAACATATTTAGGGCAGCAAATAAAGCTGAATAAATGAAGAAAATCCAGTTTTAAGCATGGCATGAACATCATCTTTTTCATCATGTTGTGGGACATCACACAGGAGCTTAGATGTGGTAATATCCACATAGGATCTGATCCAAAGGCTACAGGCCTCACTGCAAACATTTAATTTTATGCCCTACATGTCTACATTTTTTTGTATACTTCTCATACATTTTTAATCTTTATTTTTAAGGGAATTGGTTGTTGATTTCCAAATAGTTTTGAGTCTACCATTACCAGCAGTGACAATGGGCTCCTGGGTTACATTTCCACTCCGAATTCCCTTTTCCACACTAACGGAGGCCAGGATTTGAACAATTGCAGGTTAGAGTGAACTGTGGTTCTGGTGCATGAAAGACAAAGAAGGGAGACAGCTCTGAAAAATCCACAGGGCAAGTAGGAATAAAGTCATGTGCGTCTCAAACCTACTAATTTGTTTAATTTACAAGAAAAGGCCATACGTGGAATTATCATTATGTAAAAAATTGTAGATTAGTAAAGCAAGGCATTCTCACTTGATCCTTTCACTTAGTCTCTGCTCTGGAGAGCAGAGACTTTCTATTTCTTTCCTATTTCCCTAGGAAAATTGTGCTAAGAGTACAAAACACAACAGAAGAGACTGGCATGGAAATAACAGACTTTTCCCAAAAATATTTCCTTTTTGCCCTCAGCTATGGAGAGGAAATGCATCCTATCGAAAAACAAGTGATAGCATATTGAATAGGCAAATTTAGATAACCAACAAAAATTACAATGAAAACCAAGTTTGGGTTGGTTTGTTCTAGACCCATGTCATCGTTCTTTATGAAAAAAACCCATGCTGGACTCTGTAACCGAGGTGGAATTTGCTCAGGAGGTGTTGGGTACCAGGGGAGCACTGGGGAGCGCTGCAAACCCACGGTGGGAGCCTTCCCTGAGCTTCCTGCAGAGCTTTGCTGCTCTGATAAGGCTCCAGGAAAAATTGCCCCCTCACAGGTGGAAAATTTTTCTCTAAACCAAAGAGAAAAGGGAGTAAAATGCCTTCACGCCAGAGAGATGATAAAAAGGCCACGTACAGCTTTTTACTTGGTAATAGATTGGTATTTCTCACCTCCATCCAAGAGGTTGGCCCAGTAGATGACCCTGAACCCCTGCAGAATCCCATTCAGGGTTTCCTTCGCCAGCGTTGACCAGGAAATGGAGATGGTTTCTGGGGATGTGGCAGTGGCTTGCACATTCCCTGGAGGGCAACTGGGCACTGCAATAAGATATTCACCATTTTAACACAATGAATACAACTTGATATTCACCTTTTGGCTATGCTTTATTTTCACCTCTATCCCACCACACGATATTTAATTATCATTACACATTTTTAACAATCCAAAACCTTTATTCTTGCTGCCATCCACATGTTTCTGCAAGTGCAGGTGTTTTCCCTGGAATGACTTTTGATGTACTGTTTCCCCACTTGCTGAGTCATCTTTTAATAGGCTTTTTGTTGCTTCTTTTGAAAGATAAATGTGTCCTGGCACTGAAATGTGCAGAACATTCTGTAAGCAACTTAAATACATTTTTTTTTTTAATTTGCAGCCATATTCTCATCTTTGTGGACTATTCTAATGTAGATTTAAATTTGGCAGAGGGAGAAAAAAGTGGGCACTTCTTTAAAAAAAAACAGGAAAAAATGTTCATAAAATATTTTCACTGGCATTTAGGAAAACTGGAAAAAGTCAAATAAATCTAAGGCATTTTCTGTTGGCCATTTAATGTCAAAGCAGCACAGCAGTATTAATATTAGGCATTGCTTTTAAAGCTCGTCACATCTTTAATTCTAAGAGGGACCCCAAATTAAGTGACAACCAAAAAAAACTCCAGGAAAAGTAAGCATGCTGGATTCTGAAGGGAAAAAAATCCCATTTATTATAATATGAACTACACGCCTGTGTGAGCATACTGCTTTATGAGGTCTTGTAGTGACCTAGGCCTAGAAACATTTAGAGTAAATAAAACTTATCAGCCTTTCATGAAGTGCCTGCCTCAAAATCGGTGGCTCTTGAGGATTTTAGATGTCTGAGACTCCATTTTGTCCATGGAAAAAGTCACATTCCAAGCTGGCCCTGATTTCAGTACAATGATGTTGATTTATAGTAGCTGAAAATCTGACGTGCACTGCTGTTTGGACTATTACATGCTGTTATACTCCTCTAAAATACTGAACCCTTCTTATGGGATCATTCCCTTTTTCCACTAGAGGACTCCCTCTCATTGTTTGAGAAGTACTTTTATGCAATTTGAAAAAAAAAATCTATATTGTTCCTTAGATTAGACAGGGTGAATTTTGTCTGAAATAGCAATGATTTTTCTGTCATTGGTCTGGATATCTTTGGAAAAACACACATCTCTCTCAAGACTGACAAGACTGCAGTACAAGAGCTCTGATTAAACAGCAGATTCATTTGAAAACTAAAGAAATCTGACAAAAATAACAATATCACTTCACCTTTCAGAGTTTCACTTCTCAAAACTATGATGAGATCACTGTGGAGCAACGAGATCACAAAATTTGCAAATATGTGAACACCAGAGCATTTGGCTTCTTAACGAAAGTTTTGGTCTTAATCAGCATAATCCAGAGCAGAATATATCACATTACTAGGGTTATTTTTATTTACCTGGTAAAATAAATTCACTTTTGCAATGAAAATCGGACAAGCTCATTGGCCAGGCTCTCTATTTTACACCTTTCTATCTAAAGTCTGGTCTTTTATCATCCCTACTTTAATCATCACCAACCAAATAAGAAATGCAACAAGCTAAAAACATATAAAATAATAATAATAACATTAATAATATGTCCCATGAGAGTTGTTTGCCAAGGACCTACCATCCTCAAGAGTTGTGGTGATGATTTCCTGAGAAGAAGGTCCGATTCCAGCCCGGTTACAGGCCTGCACCACCATGCCATACTGGGTGAATTTTTTCAGGTTGTTCAGAGTATAAACCTCACTGTCCCCGGTGGTGTCGATGCTGATGATGTTGAACTGGAAATTTCCCCCCGCGCTGTACTCCCGATAACCAATCTGGTACCCACGGATAATCCCATTCTGCAAATGCTTCTTCGGAGCCTAAACAGAAAATGAAAGGTGACACATTAAGTAAACACATCCAAAGTCAAGTTGCTCCGCCTAAAACTTTTGAAAAATACACAAATTTAATATTTCTTTTTCCTGCTCTATTTCTAGATAACAATTCAAAAATACTCCCTGCACAGGAAGCAGCAGCTTTTCTCAACGATAAAAATTTCAGGCGTGTTTTTTTAAAATCTGTGCAGTCTTGTGCCGAAAGACCTTTAAATGATTCATGCACAGAAAAATCCGATAAAGAGACACTCCTGGGTTTGAATTTATGATGTTTTGTTCTCTTATCATGTGAATCAATCCAAGCTGAGTTGATAAGGGTATGTTTGCATTACAGGCCACCATTCACTACTAATTGTGTTTTTGCCAGGAGCCTCTACCATCCATTGAACTTTTAGGAAGGCATTTATTGATCTGTGCAAGGCAGTCACAGGAGTTTATTCAGTCCCATGCATTAGGAAAATTTTATGCTGTGCTTTGAAATATGCTTCTGTTCATTCAGTGTGTAGTGTAGAAAGATGATTAGATAATGAGCGCTGAAGGCAACAATGACTTGGAAAGCAGGGATTTGCATATTGAATATCTGCAAGGTGTCTGGTGTTCAGGGACATGGACAGCACAAAATGGTTGGCCGTAATTATGTCCCACATTTCTCAGTCACAGTGCAAGATGCCCTATTCCTGACTAGCGGAAATCATTTGTGTAGTCTGCAATATAAAATGTAATATGGAGCAAAACAGGGATTGTCAGCTCAGGGAAAAAGCCTGTTATTGACAGCAATACCTATTAAAATTCCATGTAAATACTCTTGGACTAATTTCACTATATGATAATGTTCCTGCCTGATTTTCTATGTATACGAGGCATAATTAGTATAAACATTTAAAAGGCACAGTTTGTAATCCATGAGTAAAAATCTCTTTCCAATCCTCCAAACCTCTTTCAAATTCCCAACAGACGCCCACGAGCTCATCCGTTCCACTGCCCCATAAAAAAGGTCTTTGTGATGCAGTTTATCAGCAAGGAGTTGGACTGGCAGCGGCAGCAACTTCTGTTGCTTCTATATCCCATTTAATCTCCTGAGAAACAGATTCTCAATAAGAACACTCTATTCTGCTACAGGACCTGTATGTTTCAGGGAGTTTATAGTCCTAAAGTCTCACAGGAGGTAATAAAACCAGGGTGGGATTTGCCCTTCATCCACTACCGTCAAACCATTGTCTGGCAAAAGCACTCTCTCAAATGTAAAATGTGTCACTGGATGGATCTGATTAACTGAATTATCTCTTCAGATGCTTTTTCATCTCCCTCCTGCCTTGAGAAATAGACACAGAACTTGAAGTGATGATGCAATTTCAAATTCCATTGTATTACTTCAAACAGATGTAGATGATGGAATTAGTAAATTCAGTTCTTGAGATCAGTCTGCAGGGAGAAGCACTGTGTTTTGAGAAGCTAAGAGTATAATTGTTTACTGTTTGAATATTTCCTGGGGTTTTTTGGTCAAAAAAACCCCAACTTCTTTAGAAACATGCAGATCATTTTATTATCAGAGCCCTTTGTAAGTGTGTCACTTATTCTGAACAATTCCACAGCTTTGTGACCTTTGAATGTTTGCAGGAGGTATTTTTAAGGTGTGGTGTGGCAGGGAGAGAAACTAAGGTCAGATTTTTGTTGTTGTTTGAGTTTGGATTTCTTCATAGAATCACAGAATGGTTTGGGTTGGAAGGGACCTTAAAGACCATCTTGGTTCAACTCCCTGCCATGGCAGGGACACCTGCCACTGTGCCAGGCTGCTCCAAGCCCCAATGTCCAGCCTGGCCTTGGGCACTGCCAGGGATCCAGGGGCAGCCACAGCTGCTCTGGGCACCCTGGGCCAGGGCCTGCCCACCCTGCCAGGGAACAATTCCTAATTCCCAAGATCCCATCCAGCCCTGCCCTCTGCCACTGGCAACCATTCCCTGGCTCCTGGCCCTGCAGCCCTTGGCAATTGTCTCTCTCCATCTTTCCTGGGGCTCCTTCAGGCCCTGCAAGGCCACCCTGAGCTCAGCCCAAAGCTTCTCCTCTCCAGGCTCAACAATCCCAACTCTCGCAGCCTTTCCTCCCAGCACAGCTGCTCCATCCCTCTCATCATCTTGATTGACTGCAAATAGACTTCCAAACAGTTTGAAAAAAGCAGCCACCACAGCCTCTTCACTGGGAATTTGCAATTATACTTTCTCACTTTGAATTGGAATAAAATGACAAACGTTGCAATTTTCATGAACTTCTTCATAATTAAGTTGATGGGGTTTTTCTTTAATAAAATATTAACATTTTAGGGATTTTCTTTTCTTTTTTCACTTTGAAATATTATACAATATAAAACAAACTCCAAGTCACTTCAGGACAAAGCACTGAAATAATCTGCTTTACAAAAATTCCATTGTTCCTTGTTACTACGATCTGAATGTTTCATTTTGAGTTGACTTTTTGCACACATAACTCATTTGATAAATATGCCTTCTTGTGTATAGACACATTTTGGTAGAAAATAGAGTGAAGCAACACTTGTCCACAACTAATTGTTCTTTGGGAAAAAGTATTGTAAACCTTGTCAGCAGCCATAGAACATTATGAAAAAGTAAGTTTCAGTCCGTGACCTTAACTGCTTTTCTCACGAAATTCAGTATTTGTAAAACAGGGTATAAATTACTTTTGTAAAGTATGACATTCTATAGCTTTGTGTGTGTGTAAATAGACATAAAGAGGAAAAGGAATATTCCCCAAGTCTAAATTTAATGGGTTCATTTACCTAATGTAAAGTACTATAAGAAAAAATAATGAATATTTTCATGCTCTTTTCTAAATGAGAATACCTGTTTAATTCCCATTATTTCTGTACCAGCTTAAACTACCAAAAGGTGGTGAGCATTATTTAAAAGCTCAGTCTGAAACCCAGTGTTCTGTGTGGACACACATAAATTGGTTTAAATAAATCACAGACCAATACAACTTTGCTTAACTGGGATTTTCTAAGAGTGGGCTAAGACAAAACTTTAAATGAAGATTTACAGCTGAAGCAAGCTGCAGAAATGGGATTTAATACAAGATGAAAGATAATCGATGTCTTATTCCCTGCTCCTTTTGCTGTTACTGACACTGTATTTTAATAAAGTTTGCCAGCTTTAAATATAACCATGGTTTTCACCACAATCCCTTTTCCAAAATGTCATAATAGGCTTTTACGGCTAAAGCTCCACATGCCTCCAAAATAAAAATTACCAAGATCAGGTTCTTTTTTTGTTTTCTGGCTTCCATGACAACATAGGATTGATCTCATGGGGTATTTCTTTATTTTTAATTACATTGTATTGCACACTCAATGAGTGCCTTCTGCACAGCATGGTAGGGACCTACCCAAAAGTTAGGATTCAGCATGGAACCAAACTGAATTGTATCTGTGGGACCATCTTAAAGTACCTTTCTCAGTAATGGGCTAAAACTGCTCTGACCTGGAGAAAACTGCAATTAATCAGGGGAAGTAAATGGCTCACTCCTGGTTTGGGACTTCTTAACAGGGAAGAGAAGATTTCTTAATCAGCTTACAAACTCTCATTCATTAAATAACTCTTCCAGTAAAGGTAGGACTATACAAACTCTTACCCTGCCCAGTGACTTCACCTTAAGCTCATTCCACTGGTGGAAATCCATCTCTCCCTTCAACTCATGAGACCAGGCTAATGAAGTATATATTTAATGTACAGTTAATTTCTGTGATTACCTTGTTGTATTAGATACTGAATTTGGCTTGACAAGAATTCACAAATCAAATTCCAAACATGATGTCGAGAACTCCAGCACCTCATTCGATATCCTTCAATATCAGACAACACCCAGGGACCAGGACACACTCAGTTGTACTTGAAGCGTCCTTAAGTACAAATTGAACCATAGTTTAGGCAGTTATTCAAATGCAGGTGTGGGAATTCTGGAATTCTGTTTGTCCTGTAGCTGCCAGTTCACATCTGCATCCGTAAAATTTAATGGCAAACCTTCAGAATCACAAACAGCAACTATAAACTCCAGCAGGGAGCCAGTGGTGCCTATCCTCTCTTGCTGCTATAAAAATATCCCCCAAAGTGAACTTTTTGAAAAAGCAAGCAAAGCATTTCAACCTGCCCACCCATAAATCCATAAAAACAAGTTCGGGCATAGATGATTGAAGGTTATAGTATCTGATCAAGTTGATTTAATCAGATAGTCACAATTCTTAAGCAGTTTAAAAAAGAAAAAGCCCATTAAGCACTTATTTTGGTGGTTGAGAATCACTTTCCACTCTTGCGTGGCTTCCGAAGCTCCTTCCTTTGCTCCATGTAAGTCTGTGACTAGGGACAGAAACATTTTTGGTTTTGGAAACCATTTGTTGAAAATCAACACTGATACAAATTTAAGATGGGGACAAGATCCAAGAATTAGCATTGTATTTTTTATGACCTGTGAAGAAGAGATTCTAAATCTGACTTTTAAGGAACTGGCTTAAAACTACAATATATTCAATATTATATAATAAATAACCTATCACCCATAGTTATTTATGTGGTTAATAAGCAGAACCTCTCTGCTTCTGACTTTCTGAATGATCCATATAAGATAACAAAAGCCACATCATCCATATTTGCAGGAGTAATTAAAATCAGTATAGAAATTAATTACTATTATGCCACCATTTCACTCCAGCACTTAACACTACACATTTCAGAATTGTAAAAATATGGAATTATTAATATAACATACAAGCAGTATATATCACAAAGCCATTTAAAACATGGTTTAAGTACCTCTGCTATCATATGAAAGCATTTAAAACATTCTATCATTGTCAGAATATCAGGAAAAACCTAGAATATTTGAATCACATGATAGGCCAGCTTTTCAAATAATACCAGCTGATGGCATTTTTAAATTAGTTGCTCTTCATCAGTTCTCAAGGGCTATATTGAGACATTATATTGCTCTCTCTGTGCAGCAAAAGATCTGTTCCAAAGTCCATTGCAACAGGAAAAAAAAAAAATCACACTGGCTCCAAAAGTTTGGGGAAATTTTTCCCAGAACCAAAATCAAATTCTGCGAGTGTTCATTTTCTAAAAATCAGGCCTTATCTCTGAAATCAGAAAAAAGAAGGAAATGCAAGGGGTTGCTCCTGCTGCTCTCTTATTGCCATCTTCAGTGGCAAATATTTTAATATTTGTTGGCAAAGGCATCTGCAATGTCTCTCCTAAATAAAATAACTGAAACAGAGTTGTTACAATACTTCCCTCAATGCACCCAAATACTGACAGAGCCTATCTTGTCCTTGGATGTGTGAGTATTTACCTTCCAGGTGACTCTGATGCTTTGTGAAGATATAGGCTCAAGCTGCACATCCTGAGGTGGACCATCAGGAGCTGGAAAGAGGAGGAAAATACATCAAAAGTGGCCCACGCAGACCCAAGGAATCCAGCACTTCACATATAATGTCACCATTTTAACACCCCAGTGTCACATGGAAAACCTCATCCCACAAAAGCAGGACCTGGAATCTTCTGCATTCAGGTGTCGTTAACCAAAAATACAACAGCAAAACACAACATATGCCAAAACATAGCAAGCTGGTCAATAAAATGAATAGAGTAGAATAGAATAGATAATGGTGACTTTTCTTGCCTAGAGATACTCTCAATAGAATAGAATAGAATAGAATAGAATAGAATAGAATAGAATAGAATAGAATAGAATAGAATAGAATAGAATAGAATAGAAGAAATAATGGTGACTTTTCTTGTCTAGAGATACTCTCACAGTGGTGCTTCTGCATATCTGGAGATGGGCAAGACAAACTCTCAGCAATCAGAAGCCTGCGGGTGATAGAAAAGCATCAGAACCCATTTAAAGCAGGTGGGCCAGGAGCTCCTAATCCAGATAGAAAAGCATCAGAACCCATTTAAAGCAGGTGAGCCAGGAACTCCTAATCCAGATAGAAAAGCATCAGAACCCATTTAAAGCAGGTGGGCCAGGAGCTCCTAATCCAGATAGAAAAACAGCAGAACCCATTTAAAGCAGGTGAGTCAGGAAATCCTAATCCAGTCTTCACCCTGTTGCAAACTTTCCAGTGAGACTCCCTTTGTTCACTGGAAACTGAGCGCGTTCAGTCCACTATCAGATATTTTACATACAAAACCCTGCCCACTTTACACTCTCCCCCTCCCCAGTAAGAATTCCAGCCTGGAAATCAGACAAAAAATAACTGGCAGATGGGAAAAAGCTTGTTGCAGCTCCTGCCTGAGCCTGGAGAAGTTTCATGGACCATCAACACGATGCCGAAACTGTGTAGGAAGCTTTAAAGGTGAACGAAAAAAGAAGGCCCTGAGTGTAAAGGAACCTCCTCATCAGCTGGGCAGCTACAAAGCAGATCAGGATCAGCTGGGATTGAACAGAGAGATGTGAAGTAAATTGCTTGCTCAGCAAGGTAAATCACTGTAAAGCAAAGATCTGAGGAGAGGGATGGAGTCATCTCGAGCTGCTGCAGGGTTCCCTTGATGCAGAATATGGCCTCAGTAAAAGGTATTAAATTAAGTTTAAGAGCATGACAAAGGAAGGAAAGCAATAAAAAGGGTGAGATGGAGCTGTTAGAGGTGGAGCAGCAATAAATGACAGCTGTGGTGAAAGGAACCAGAATATTTTGCTTTAGCTGATGAAAGCAGAGGCACAGAATACAGCCTATAATATGTTTAAGTTATTAAATATGCCCTATTCTCTGCTATTCCTGACTGTCCTTCATATGGGACATGTCCAAAGCTTGAAAGAACTTTATTTCCATTCTTCTTGCATTAATACAAAGGAAGGAGAAGAGGAAAAAGTCCACTGGCAAAAATGAGATCTCCGTGAATTTTTTGAAGCCTAACCTTGATTCTGTCCCCCTGTTGACAAAAATGGATGCCACTTCTCCGGGGTACATTATAATGTAGAGGAATTTGACTGAGATATTTGATCCTAAAAATGGGGTTTAAAATGTGTCCCTTAAAATCCTGACTTTACCTCGAAAGACCCCAAATTTTTTTCACAGACCTGAATAGTTAAGTGCTCCCAGCACACCATGGTGAAATGTTAAATAAGAAGTAATTTGTTTTACATGCTTAATGTCATACAGAGTTTGTGGCAAGGACATAAAGAAAACCCAGATATCCCTGTTTCCTCTATTGATTTCAGTATTAGGCAATGGCCATAAAGCTTCTTTTTTTCTGACAGGCATTAGTGCAAGTGTGTACTGGCATCTATTTTCCAACACATGAGCTAATTGGGGTTGCATGGAAAGAAAGATGTGGTCTTCAAGCTTTGAAGTCATTCCATCTTTACCTATTCTTTTGCCACAGAGACCTTTTACAGTTTTATTTTTAATAGAAATATTTCTTTGCGATATGTGATACATAATCTGCCCCCCCCCACCCCTTTCCAATAGCACGGTTGGAGTTGCTTGGTTTTTATCTTGTATTTCTTGGACCTTTATTTTGCTCCCTGCTCATTACCTCCTCTCTCATCCCCTGCACCCATGCTGTTCGCCATTTCCTGCTATAAAAGCAGAGAACAGAAGTAAACAGTGATCAAAAAAATGATGTTCCTACACTTCGTGCATCCCCTGAAATAAAAACCCAGGAGAAAAACATCACAAACCCTGCCTAAGCCTGACCTCCTCTCTCCCAGTCCTTCCCTAGGTAGATCAGTGACTTTTGAATACAGTCCCACACTGCTGGTCTTTTTCTCCCAACAAACAGCTCCTCAAAAGACAGTGACAAAAGGATCATTTATTCTGAAACCTGGTTACAAAGAACCGAATAAAATGTGATGTTAAGGTTCCACCCTGCTCATGGGGAGGCTGTTTTTTATTTCAAGGCCAGCTGCTGATCCTGACAACTTAATTATCAGTCAGAAAAACTCAGCAAGTCAAAAACATTCCAAGCATGGGTGAATAAGGGAGCACAAAAGAGCTGATCCAAGACCCAGCCCTCTATTTTGCACAAGGAAAGATGGGCATTTTGGAGTTACAGATGACTCTGGATAGAAGAATGGATAGTCTGTCTTCTCTAGTGATTTCACATTTCCTTTGAACAAAGGAAGAGAAAATCTCTGATAAAAAAATAAATATCTTGCAAACAAACTACTCACTGTTAAATCTGTTCACTGCAGGCTTTCCTTCTACTAGGATGAAAAAAGAAATGTACTTTATGTTATCTCCAGCTTATTCTACTTTCCACTGTGAGCCCTTGGGTCCTGTTGCTACTCAGAAAGTCCCACAGAACCAAAACCACATTCTCCTGACAAGGAGTGTGTCTTCATTGTAAGAAATTCCCAGAGAAAACAAGTGGGAATTACACAGTTGTTTTCATAGGAGCTGATCTGAAAATCAGTCTCTGGGTGTTCAAATCCAAGACCAACACGAATTTTGAAAGAGAAGAGGAATTTTCACTGCCAGGCCACTGTCACCAGGTTGTCCTCTCTAAACCCCCAAAGAAGGAAGCAGTGTTGACTTAGCATAAGATAAAGGAAGGCAGAAATTCCATGTACACAAGAGTGGCTCCGGCCACCAAAGGGAAGATGTCCACATGCCTGGGGCAGATACAGAAGAATAAAAGGTTAAAGGTAAAAATAAAGGTTGAACTTGATGATCTTGGAGGTCTTTTCCAACCAAAATGAGTCTGTGATTCTCTAACAAAATACAACAGAGAACAGGGGGATGACATTAACAAGTGATGGCCAAAAGACTTAAACAAAAACCAGAAAAATAAATGGTGGGTGGGTTGAGTGAGGGAATATTCAAATGAAGATTGGCTTGAATGAGGGAATATTCAAATGAAGATTTGATTCATGTGGATCAACATTCTCAAATGGGAATAACTTAGTTACTTACATTAATATCTGGGCATCTAAGGAAAGCCACAATACCCACAGGGGAGGAACCACTAAAAATAGGATGTTACTGATTGACTTGCCTCAGTGGACATACAGGTGTGTTATTCCCAACATCACAAGCTGAAATGTTAGAGCACAATGTCTTCTTTGACCACTAGATGCCACTGAACATCTTTAATTACAGCCCTGCACGATGAAGTTGCAAAAGTCACAATATTCTATGGGAGTAACTCAGTATTCCTTTCACTGCAGCTGCAGCCACATAAACACCATTTCATGCAACAATTCCTGGCATCAAAGAGAGATCATTCCCACAGAATTTAGAGGCTGCAAAGCCAGGGCATACCTGCTTCATCAGTGGTGATGGTGAGCTCGTTGCTGGCCTCGCTCTTGCCGATGCGGTTCTTGGCGTACATGCGGATGTTGTAGGTGGAGGACGGGTGCAGGTCAATGATGGTGGCTTGGTTTAGCTGAGGGGAAACGTCTCTGGTTCTCTGGACAGAATCCCAAGAGTCTGTTTGATAAGAAATATCAATAGAAACAGACAAATAAATGGTGGTGTTGGTGTGGGTAATATAAGCATGAAGTTAAACTGTTTCATGCCATGGCTATGTTAACCCAGAAAACATATTTTGCTACAAGCAAACCCAGTGATTCCCTTCCTTGACAGCATTCCTGACTGCTCCAAAAGTGGTGCTCAGAACAATGGCGTCTTAGCTCTGGGGTCATCGGCAAATCCAAGGAAACAACTTCTCACTGAGGAGCAAAGATTCCCCAGTTTTGGGAGTGTGACTGTACTGGGTTTCTTACCATTGGTATATTAGAACAACTGCATAAAAATGGGAGCTGCTGCCCCAAAGTGATCCTCACTCAGCGAGAAAGTTGGTTGTACTTGGAAAAAAAGGGAGGGAAGTGAGTTAATAAATGGGAATGGCCCAGATGAGCTCTCACTGCTCTCTGCAATTCCCTGGCAGGAGAGTGCAGCCAGGTGGGGATTGACCTCTTTTCCTTGGCAATGAGTGATGAGAGGACACAGCCTCAACCTGTGCTAGGGGAGGCCTTGTCAGGTTGGACATCAGCAGGAACTTCTTCATGGAAAGAGTGGTCAGGCCTTGGAAAGAGCTGCCCAGAGAGGCAGTGGAGTGCCCATCCCTGCAGGTGTCCCAGCAAGGCCTGGCCGTGGCACTCAGTGCTCTGCGCTGGGGACAAGGAGAGCATCAGGCACAGCTTGGGCTCCATGGGCTGGGAGGGCTTTTATAACCCCACAGATTCTGGGATTCTTTGAAAGTTATCCCAGAA